>RJWT010037596.1:0-13026 GCA_004365215.1 Cuniculus paca | reverse complement strand
AGACCAGCACCACCTTTATGACACCAAGGTCCTCCAACAGTTCAAGCAGTATCTGGGCTCCCTTGTATCATGGTTGCAGAAATCCCCAAGTGCCTGGATGGTTGAGCACTGTAAACCAAATCTCAGGGAATTAATTTCCTGGGTATCTGTTCTTGAGCATGGTGCTATCCCTTAGGATTTGCTTCTCAAGTGAAAACTTCACAGCTTGCACACTTTAGTCTGCAAAGGGAAGGATTTTTCTGAATTTTGAATGTCTTCAAGCCATTTTTTTCTATTGTCTGGATCCAAAGTACTTTGATTCTTATGTTTGCTAATCTTTTCAGACACCAATCTCTCCTCTGCACTTTGTGGGCACTTACTTTCTAGCAAAACTGGACACTTAAAAAAATTTTTGTCTTGTTTTCCATAGTAGATGTCGCTAAAAGCAGCATGTTGTAACCATGCTACTGTTTACATGTTTGGCCATCTTTAAATTTTCTCTGTCACATTGATTAATCCATCATCCTTAATCTCAGTCTCCCTCAAAGTCTCAGGACATGAGGAAAATGTAGACAAATTTTCTTCCAGAGCTTAGCACATGTGGCTTGGAGTCCAATGCCAAAGGAGTCCTTGTTCCCAACAGAAAACTTCCTGAACTTGGGTTTACTGTCTGTTTTTTTTTTTTTTTCAATCAACATTCTGGTTTTTTGAGCTCTGAACAGAATCTTCCATCAAGCTCAGCTTACAGCATTCTAGGATTTCTGTAGTGAGGATCTCTAAACCTTTCCAGAATTCTAAACCAGATGATCAGGTTGTTTCTTAGCAATCACTCACTTTAATGGTACCTCAATTTGTCTTAATCACTTCCCTCATTGCTGGAACACATTATCTGGCACCCACAATTTAAAGGAGAAAAAGCTTATTTTGGCTCACATTTTTAGCCCATAGTTGGCTAGCACCAAGTCCATCTCATACAGCAGGAAAGACTACTCATGTCACAGCACCCAAGAAACAAAGAGACAATGGTGGAGATGGACAGGGAGAAAAACAATTCCAAGCCGTGGCCCCAGTGACTCATCTCCTTTGACACAAACGTGCCTCCCATCAGCATAGCTTCACCAACCCCATAATCCAATTATCTTCAAAACACAGGAGGCTTTGTGGGTCGTATTAGGTCTAAACCATAACGGTCTTCTAGGATTTCCTCTCCCCGTGGACCCATTACTCACTGAGCAAGCTGAGGCATGGGCAACAGAGAGTTTCCATGCCTAGGGCAAAGACCCTAACCAAGAGTGGAAGCTGGATGGGAGAGGTGAGCACCAACCCTTCTATCCTAGCTCACTCAGAATGGAACTAATAGGGTAAGGGCCAGGCTAGGAATTTGTCCCTCTGAAATGAAGCTTATATTGTGAGCTGGAAAGATGGGGAGCATCTGTCTTCCTGGATAGGCTTATCTGGATAGAGGTCCTCTAGTAGAGTTTACAACATGAAGCTGGGGATGGGATGGAAGTGAGAACAGCTTATGACTTAAGCGACAGAGTTCCTGGTCCTTCTCACCAAGGTTTAGCAGATTTTCTTGGACAAATATTTCTCCACTTGCTGTATTTCCTTAAGACAAATTTTAGAGATTAAATCATTTTCCCCCTATAATTCTCATCAGGTAAATTGCTGTTTCAATGGGCAGAGGGTTCACTGAACTTCTTTTATTTGCTCACCATTCTGGAAAATCCACCTTTCAGTAAATCCACTTTAAGGAAAACATTTTCATTATTTTCTAAGTTGTAAGTCTTTATATTTGGGGCTTTCAGTCTGTTGTAGTTATTTTTGTGTTTCTGGAACAAAAAACCCAACACCCACAAGGTAAAGGAGGAAGGAAAGTTTATTTTTGGCTCACAGTTAGTAGAGGTTTCAGTCCATACTCAGCTGGCTTCAAGGCAGGGTAGCATAGTGTAGGAGCATGGTAGAGGAGAAACAGTCCCTGGCAGGGCAGGCAGGAAGCAGTAGCCTGTGTTCCTTCTGTCACTTTATATTCCATCCAGGATACCACCCTTGGTTGGTTTCACCCACACCCAGAGTGGGGCTTCTGTCTTCAGTAAATTCATTCAGCCACATCCAGAACTATGTACTAATCCGATCAGTGGACTAATTCAGTACCACACAACCCTAATCCCAGTATCACATACCCATGAGCCAGCCACCTTATAAAAACCCCACCTATGAGTGCGTGAGGCTTTTGGGGGACATCTAGACACAAGCTATAACCCCACCTGACAAAGATGAAGGAATAACTCCCAACACCATTAGACTGAAGTGATGGTCTCACGACAACCTGTCCTCCCGGGAACAAAGGAGGAACCTGAGCCATAATGAAGCTCACACACACCAGGATGCCTACCCTCTTTCAGAGAGGGGAAAGAATCCTGGAAGAGAACTTGTCCTGGGTGCCACTCAGGATCATCCCAGCAGCTTCAGTTCTGCTTAGTTTATTTGTAGCCCCAAAATTTCATGTGTTGGAAAATTAATCCCCTGATTTATATTTGAATGGTATTTGGAGATAGGCCATTTGGAGGTAGTCAATCCATTTGTGGGTTGTGGATTTATAGTGAAGTGAGGAAGCACCTTTGTTATAAAAGGAGCAGCCTTTGGCACCCCTGTTCTCTCTCCATATTCTGCCTTACACTGCTTCAGGACTCTGCGGAGTCCCCACTAGGGAGACAACCCTCATCAGACACAGCCCCTTACCGTGGACTTCCAGTCTCCAGAACTGTAAGAATTTCTAGTTTTCTTTGTAAGGACACAGTGGAAGGTATTCTCTTATAGTAACAGGAAATAAGAGATTTCCTACCGTAGGGAAGAAACCAAGCTCCACACATGGCAGTGCCTGTCACTGCAGTGTCACAGCCCAATGCCTGCCATCCCAGGCACCCATAGAAACTCTCTCCTTCAGTCCTGGCATTCCCAACTTGACTTTTCCTGGGAGGGGATGACTGTCCAGGTGGAGCAGGAGGGGAATGATGGAGACAGGAGAGGTAAGAGGAGGTTGAGTTTGGAGCATCAGGATTCTGCCTAAGGCAAGTGCTTCCCTGTAACTGGGAGGTGGCAGCTGGGCGAGGAGGTCCTGACAGGGGTAGGGGTCCCAGTCAGAGGGCTGAACTTGATCTTAAGTTGATTGAAACCACTTCCTGGTACTCCCAGGAATGCTGCGGGAAGTGAGGCCTGGAAGCTGGTGATTTCCCCTAGGAGTCTGGGGGTTGCGTGGGTGGAGTGTGAACTGCTTGTGTCAGTGGGATGTCTAGGTCGGTGGTCCTGTGGGAATGCTATTGCTAGACCCCCATCTCTTGAAGCAAGATTGACCTGTACCCAATAATGAAGGGTTTGTGTACCACTCTCACCACACAAGCACAATATAAACTCTGCCCCCGTTTCCAAGAATAAATGAAAAACATGAGTCCTGATCCCTTTCCTGCCTTGGATTCCTTCACTTGGCCACAGTACAAATCACAATGCCCTGGCCGTGGCCACATCACACTCACTAGCAGTGCATGGACTCTGCATTTAGTCACCATCTATGCAGATCCTTCTTAGGCCCCTGGGATTCTGCAGGAGATTTTCCATGTAAAGCAGTGAATGTATACATATCTAATGCTACACTGGGGTCAATTCTTGGACCAATAAATTGGGGTTGCAGGCAGAGGACTGCATGACAAAGAAGTTTTACCTTGTTTGCCAACACCACTCAAGAGTTATGATGTGAATGCTCTGATAAGGACTCTAAGACCTGGTCAGGACTCAGGGATAAAACAGTGCAATTACGGTGCTGATGACATCCTCAAACACAGGGCAGAAGCCAAGTTATGCAAACCGCAGAGTCCATTACTGGAGCGCCGCTGCCCCGTACCTACACCTCCAGGCACTCACACAAAGGCTCCATTTCAGTCCAACCATCCACAACTAAGATTATTGGTGACACGCTTGGACACTATTAGAGCTGCAAGTGGCATTTGTCCCACTCTTTTTTGGTGTCAACTTAAAGTCATCATTTTATATTTGCTCACAGTGATTCGAGATGCAAAATGATCTGCTCAACATCACAATGTTAGTGAGCAAGAAGTCCCGGATGTTCAGTTCTATAGTTGCTCTTTCTTCTGGTTGGCAGGCTCTTAACTGTGACCAAACCTTTCATGTACCATGTCCCTGAACGAGTTCATCATACAACAATGCAGGCTGTACATATTACCTGAGTGGGTGACAACATGAGATTTCTGCACCCAACTTCTCACTCTCACTCTTTCAAAGGAAGTTTCCAAATTATCAAGTCATCTAGATGAGGTTGTTCACAAACGATGATTATCGCCTTACTTCAGGCTTCACTGTGGCAGAAGTGAGTTGTTGAGGATGTCATCTCACTAATCCTCTTCATGATTTCCACCTGCATAATTCCTTTCTGATCCTCAGGCTGCTAAAAACATCACCGCCAACCATCAGTGTCATTACTTTGACTACATCAGCCTAAGCATTAGTACTTTATTGGTTTTAATATTTGAGTCAGGCTTGGATATTTTGAGTACACTAGTAAAAGAGATAAGGAAACAAGAAAAAGGATGAGAAGAAAGGGACAGAAGGAAGGAAATGGAAGAGGAAATGGTGGTGGTGGTGATGATGATGGTGATGTTGCAGGTGATGATAATGATAGTGGTGATGGTGGTAATGGCGACGATGGGGGTGACATTGATGGTGATGATGGTGGTGATGGTGATGGCAGTGATCATGGTGGTGGTGATGGTAATTATGATCATAGTGGTGGTGGTGGTAGTGATGGTAGTGATGATCATGGTGGTGATGATAGTGGCAGTGGTCATGATAGTGGTGCTGGTGATGATGTTGATGATGATGGTGGTGATTATGGTGGTGGTGGTGGTGATGATATTAACAACTGTTCACCATGCATCCCTGAAGTGATCAGCTTTCTCATCTGTAAATGGTGAAAGTGATAGCAGGTACCTCATGGTTTGTTAGGAGGCTAAATGAAATAGTGTGTATGAAACACAGAGTGCCTATGCCTGACATACAGCAAGCTGTCAAAAGTATTAGTGAGCCTTGCACTGTTATTAATATTCTGCATATGATTATTAATATTACATTATTAATATTCTGCATATGAGTGTTGTTAATATTCTGCATATGATTGTTTCTACAACATTGTCCTTGGATTATGGCTTGGGTACCTGACCTCTTCATTCCTGCACAGTGCACTGTAATCCTAGCTGTGGGGTGTCGCTAGGATGCTGATCAGATCCTCCCCCGAAGCAAACTCCTGGAGCTGAAGGACCTGACCATCCTAGGAAGTACAGGCTGCAGCAACAATGGGAGCAGGGCGTTTGTAGTTTATAAGTAAGGATCCCGGGTACAAAAGGTAACTCACTCTGTGCTCCCTGCCACACGAGGAGACCAGAAAACCTGAAACATCAGGGAATACACCCCTGTCACACAAGGAGCCACTCCTGCTGTGGTGGTGGTGAAGAGGCTTGGGGTCCTTCTTGCCTGGTCCCCCTAGAAGTGTGGGCCAGCTGGGGTCTCCCTGCATTGCCTCCCCAGACCTGGTACCCGTGGGGCATGGGAGGCCAAGTGTTTCCTCCTCAGCCGTACGTCTCCTGAAGCCCAGGCAAGTTTACATTGGTGGCCAGAAGAGCCAGGGCCCTTGGCAGGGCAAGCCCAAGGCAGGGACAGGAGGACATGGAGGAGCTGGGCTGCCTCCTGCCACCTTCGCAGGATGGCAGAGCTGCGCAGACCCTTCCTCAGTCCTGCCCCTGCCCCTCGCCACCTCATGATTGAGCAGGACAGGGCGATGGGAGGGTCCTGAGACAGCCCCTAAGGAATGACATTGCCTGGCAATGGGGCCCCCAGCAAGCAGCCTCCACTCTCTTTTCTCTCATCTCACCTTGTAGGTTCCAAGTGCAGGGAGTGACTTAAAAAGGGGCAGAAATCAGCAGGTGCAGAATGAGGCCACATGAATGACAGTAGAGGCCTCTAGAGCTGCCTCAGAGCAAGGCCAGGACCCCTGACCCTTCTCAGTCCCAGGATTCCTGATGTTGCTGACCATTAATTTGTCAGTTCATTGTAAACCACTTAAAATGACAGCACTTTCAGAAATGAAGTGAAAAGACCTCAGGAGCCTGTGTTCTCTTCACACCACACACACACCACATAGACACACACATCCTCGCACACACTCACAGCACATGTGGATGCATAGCGGGCACAGAAACGTGCATGCACACACATTCACAACACCCACAATGCATTCACACCAAGCACACTCACACATGGCCACACATGCATGTGTGCTCCACCCAGACAGGCATATGCATGCACACACCCCATACAAGCACTGCCACATAATTGCAAACACATGCACGCTCCACACAGACTCATGCAGACAGACACATACTCCTATACACCTTATGCAAGCATTTACATACTCACACATGCATGTATACATCATACATGGTCACATGTGCACACGCCACCCACATTATACACACACTCCAGATGTGTACTCACACATCCACAGGCACATGCACATATATATATGTCATAAACATCACCTGTGCACACATACACTCACACATGCTCCTATATAGACCTACACACAAACTCACATGCAGGTGTGTGCACACACACATGCACACACACACTTAGGGCCCCATGCAGCACTGTCACTCAGCCTTCAGACTCACAGATGTTCTCTGTTGCCAAAAAACTGGACCTGACTCTGAGGGCCTGAGGAGAAAGATGAGACATGACCAGGGAGGAAGGGCTGGTTACCTCTTCCCCACCTGTCCCTGGGTACCCACCAGACTCCTGTCTTGCATTGGTGCTGTGGCAGAAAGTTTAAAATTTTAAAACTGACTAGCAGTCTGGTGTCATATTGGGACAAGATATGCTCATCTTGCCCTCTAGCTAGTTAGACTGCTAAATGTGGTCAGCCTTGACTGACTGTGACTTTTCCTAGATAGCCTGACCCAGGTCAACCTGACCATGTCCAGCGACAGTGTCCGTGGTTTCCCACCTAAAATATACCCTGGTTTTCTAGCATATTTCAAGGACTTTCTACGCAGCAACAGATGATGACTAATGCAACCCAGTGAAAACCCACCATGCCTTCAAGCTTCTGTACTTCCTGCTTGCAAACCTACATAAACCAAACCCGAAACTGACTCATACTGGTTCTGCAACAGTGTCAACCAAAGTCTGTCCACAATAGCCCTGACAGCCGTGCCAGCTGCCAGCCCTTGTCGCAAGGCTGACTTGTGGCATGACTAGGACCAGTGTGGGTTGGAAGCATCCTCCCTCGGGTGTGCTGCAGTCAGACAGGGTGTTTGCTGATTTAATCTCAAAAGAACCTGTGAGGAGCTTGCACTGGTTACACAGAGCAAGAGAGCCGGGCTGAGCCTCAGTGGAACCCTCGGTGGGTAGGTGGAGGGATTCTGTGGTTTCCTGGCTGACAGTGGATACAATTGGTGCTGTGTAATGACTCCTAACAAAAGTGGGCAGGTGAGCCCTGTTGCCCAGTGACAGTCCTGGCACCCTCCTGGCACCTTCAGTAACACCAACACCGTGGAGAAATTGCGGAATTCAGAGAGCCAAGCAGAGATGCCAGAGTGGAGGCACCAGTGTGTCTACTGTGTCCCCTGAGGGCACACAGCCCACCGAGCTTGGTGCCAGCTCTCTGGGGGACCATGAGTGTCTGGGGCTTCCCACTGTGCTCTGCCAATACTACAGGACACACAGTTGGGAGTGGCCACCCAAAGGGCCAGGTGTGTGAGCCAAGTGTGTGAGCTGGAAATAGTCAGATGGAGGCTCCCCTGGGTGACTTCGGTGACAGCAATCAAGACAAACTGGGACCCTGACTATCCATGGTGTGAGGAAGGCAGTGCGGCCTCATGCCCAGCCCTCCCTGGGTGCTGACAACCATTGGTTCTCTGCATCCCCACACCCAGGGGTGTCCTGGTCCCCGGGTCTGCGCCTTCACATGCCATACCCAGATGGGTCCAGGACTGAGCATCTTGGTCCTGGCACACGAGGGCACTCCCTGCTGTTGTTAATGGGGGAGCAGATTGCTCCATGCCAGGGCCCAGTCTGGAGAGTCCCTGTTCAGCTGGACTGTCAATCAGCCCGCAGCCAAAACCCACTGTCACCTGACTCCTCACGCAGGGCTGGGAAACCCCGAGAATGGCAGCCTCCTGCCGCAAGGCAGTCTGCAAATCAAGGGGTCCGGTTTCGTGTGCTACAGCTGGAAGATTATTTTTAAATAATTACAGAGCCATTGGGAGTTGCAAGGAATGCACAGCAGGGACTCTAGGCCCTTGTCCAGTCTCCTCCAACAGCACATCGTGTACAACTATAGAAAAGCCAGGAAGCTAACGCTGGCAGAGCCCACAGCCTTGTGCACCTTCCATCCATTTCGCATGGGCTCATGTGAGTGTGTGTGTGTGAGCTGTGTGACTCTGCGACTCCTGCAGATTCGTGCACCCACTCCACAGTGTCCAGCCTGTCCTGCCATTGCTACATCCACTGAGTGTTGTCTTTCTGTGGTGGCACTCTCTCCTCCCCGTCCCCAACTCTGGCCAACCTCTGATTTATTCTCCTCTTCCATAGTTTTGCTATTTTCAGGCTCGCTTTTATTGCTTAGCCTGACTGGCCTGCTGTTGTTCACGTTTTTGCATGTATAGGATTTTCTTCCTTATTGCTGAGCAGTTCTCCAAGGTGTGGACACACCACAGTCTGCTTCACGACTCACCCCACATCAAGGTTGTTCCCTGCTCACTATTACAAATAAAATTGTGACCGACGTTTATCTACAGGTGTGTGTGTAAAAGGAAGACTTCATGTCTCTGAGACTGATGCCCAGGGGTGCAATTGCTGGGCTGTGTAGTTGCTGTACAGGTTGTATGAAGTTGACAAACTGTTTTCCAAAGTCACAAGTACTTTATATTCCCACCAACAAGGACAGCAGGGCAAAGTGTCTCTGTATCCAGCTTGTAGCCTGGATGGGACGAAAGGGAAAAGCAGCCTTCCTGCTTATGGCGAGCGGCCTCCTGCCTGCCCTGCCATGGGCTGTTTCTCCTCTGTGATGCCCGTCTGTCATGGTATTCTCCCTTGGAGCCAGCCCATTATGGATCAAAACCTCTACAAACTGTGAGCTGAAATAAACCTTTACTTCATTAACTTGTGGGTGTTCAGTATTTTGTTTCAGCAATGGAGAAAAGTAACTGAGACGTAACCCTTCTGCTAAGTAGGCAGTGGTGCTTCAGTGTGGTTTAAATTTGCATTTCCCTGCTGGCCAGTGATGTCAAACTAAAATTCATGTGCCTATTTCCTGTCTGTACACCCTCTTTAGTGAATGTGCATCCCTATATTTTGTCCATTTTCTAGTTGGATTCTCTCTTACTATTGAGTTTATAGTTGTCTGTCAGTTGTGCGGTTTGCAAACCATGACCAGTTCTCTATCCTTCTCATAGGGTCTTCTGCTGAGCGAATTTTGAGTTTTCTCATGCTGCTTAGTATATCAATTTTTGCTTTTATGGGTTGTACTTTCAGTGTCAAGTCTAAAATCAGTTCATCAAACTCTAAGTTCAGGAGAGTTTTTTTTTTTTTCCTCAAATCTTTACAGATTGGGCCGGGGATTTTAGCTCAGTGGCATAAATGCTTGCCTGACCAGCACGAGGTCTTGAGTTTGATCCCCGGTAAACTTTATAGACTTAACCTTCTACACTGAAATTCATGATCTATTTTAAGTTAATTTGCGTAGAGGACCTGGGGTGTGGGCTAAGATTACCTTTCTGCTCCTGGCTATCCAGTTGCACCAAGGATGCAACTGATCCTTCATCTGTTGAATGTTGGATTCCTGTTGCATTTTGGTGAGAACTAGCTGGGCTTAAGGCTGCTGTTGCGTCCGGACTCTCCGGTACACCCATGGACCTCAGTCTGCTTAACCCCAACACTGCGCTCTCTTGATTACTGGATTCTCCTTCTGTTTTCCTCTTCCTTCTCCAGGTTCATGTGGCTATGCTGGGGCCTCTGCCTTTCCACAAAAAATTTCAGAATAAGGTTCTCTATGTCTATAAAAGGCACTACCGGGGTTCTCAGGGATCCGAGTACATTTACACACCAGTTTGGGTTGGCTTTCATCTCAGTGCCCTTCAGCCCTCTCCAGGATGTCCCCTGTCACCCACTGGGTGCTGAGTGTGGGCAGCTGCAGCGCTATCCACCCTAACGCTCCCATGCTCCCTCTCTCCCACCCACATTGCCCAGGCTCTGCCTGGTCACTCTCAGTCCTTGGCCAAGGTAGAGAGCAATGCTGTTCTGTTCTCTGTTCCCTGAACAAGGAAATGCGTCTTCCCCTAAGTGTAGAGTCCCTAGAATGCAGGTGAGGAGCGCACAGGACATGGGAAGGATCCTTGGCTATCATGAAGTAAGTCTTCTCCGCTCTGGGGAGACCCTGAAGAACGGGGGCCCTTCTGTGACCTGGGGCTCTGGATGACAAATGGCCTCCACGATGCTCAATATCTGTTCTGCTTCCAGAATATTGCATGTGGCCCCCATGATCTGCTCCTGTGTGGAGCCACGTCGCCGTCTGGGAAGTGTGGTTTGGAAGTTTGCTGCGTAGGGCTGGGCTCCATGCCGCCTCTGCACAGGTTTGGGGGGGCATCTCCTGAAGTTCGGTGGCTCCATCTCCTCTCAGGACACTGACCCAGCTCTGCAGAGGCAGGGACAGAGTCTTCCAGTGACGGTGAGACTAAAGTCTCTGCTGCCTGGAAGTGGAGCTAATCTGATGGAAAGAAAAAAGCCCACCGACCACGCCTGTACCTACAGGGCATCTCGTGCTCCGCCACATGCCCTGGACCTGGCTGCTTTTACCAGAGGCTCAGGAAGCACATGGCTGGTGTCGCTGTGATACTCATCTCCACACTGTGCTGTCACTGCTGTCTGCTCTGAAGGCTCAGAAGGGGCGTCATCACCAGCACGAAGATTAGCCCCACATAAAAGGGGATTCTGGGTGCTGACTATTCTCTGGGAGGTGTAAGCATCAGGTTCCAGGGCACAGGCTGCCACCTGCTCTCCCTCCCACGGCACAAAGCACAAATGATCTTTGGACTCAGGCCCTGCACTGTTTTAAGTTCCCTCTGTGACTGGGTGATGGTGCAGCAAGTTTCTATTTCTTTTTGCAAAAGCTTTAGTGTGTACATCCACAACCACATCCACATCCACATGTGTCCTGGAGGAGCTGAATGTGGTCACAGAAATCTCAATCACTAAGATATTTTTAATTTTAATTGGCGCATGATCATTGTATATAGCAATGGGCAGAGTGACATTACGGACATGCACATGGTGTTTAAGGGCCACATCAGGGTCATGGGCACATCCTTCCCCTCAAACACGTATCTCTTCTTTGGGTTGGGGACGTTCACAGTTGTCCCCTTAGCTGTCTGCAGTGCCAGCCACACCCACCCCAGCGTGTGCAGAACAGCAGAACGTGCTCTCTCTGTCCAGCTGTTGTTGATTTTGCTCATTATCATCTGAATGCTTTTCCCTAACTTCCTCGGGATCACTGGGCAGACAGGGACCTGCCAAGGAGGAGAGGGACTTACACGCAAGACCTCTCACCCCGTGGAAATGAAGAGGGGACGAGCTGCCCATGGGATGCTGGTGGCCCCTGGCCTGGACTGCAGGAGCATTCCTTCTAGTCCAACAGCAGAGATCGGTCCACAGCATGTACCGTTTCCCCCTTTTCCTGGCTAGGAACATAAGTTTCCGCTTTTTCCTTTCCTTGAGCTTACGTTTACTTGCTAGTGTTCCTTGGTTGGAGTCTTTGACTTCCTGACTTTGGAATGTGTCCCCTGACAGTGACAAGCCTCACATGGAGGTGGGAGGGTTTGGGGCCTTTTTGGGGATACTCTGCCACCCCCGCCTTCCCTGATGGCTTCGCATCAGGGCCAGCGTTCCAGTGGCCACGTCAGTCGCGTGTTTTAAAGGAAGATGGTCTAATAAGGAAGCGTGACTGTATCTGAGGCTCAGGGTTGGGACTTGGGGGCTTCACCCACTTCCAGGGCTGCAGGCCACACAAGCCCCCTCCACCTAGTCCAGGTTGGTTCTGTACTCATGACAGCTGCCAGTGCCAAGGCACTGAGGTCTAGCAGTCATGCCATGAGGAGCGGGGTCAGTGTGCTGGGGGTCCAGTTCCCAGATGCCTTGGTCACTGCCAGAGGGTCTGAGGTAGGGGTGTGTATGTGCGTGTGCACATGCATGTGTACTACGTGCATCCATTATGTGTGTGCAATGCTTGTGCACATGTATGTGTGCATGCTTATCCTCTGTGTGTGACATATACATGCATATATACATGTGTGCATTCATGTGTGTAGCTATGTGCATGTGTGGGTTTGCGATGAGTGTGCATATGCACAGATTCTCCTACAACTAGAATAGGCTCTAATCCTGATAAACCTGTCCTAAGTGAGAATTTCCATTTGACTCACCTGACTTACAAGCATCACGGCTTCCCAGCTTACCTCAGTCTGCCGGGAGGACACACATTATCCTACTGTTGGGTGAAAGCATCTGACGCAAAGCGGACTTTATAACCAAATGTTGAATATCTCATGCAATGTCTTGAATACTGCATGGAAAGTGAAAAACACAGTGGTTGTACGTGTGGACTTTCACCACCATCAGGAGGAAGTAGGGGGCAAAGGTGTACTCATGCGGCTGGAGCAGTTGGGCACAATGTGCCAATTGAAGAGTCTTGTTTTGGTTTGTTGTTTGTTTGTTTTTGTTTTTTGAGACAGGGTCTCACTATGTAGTTCAGGCTGGCTTTGCACTCACTATGAAGTCCAAGGTTGGCCTTGAACTCACAGCAATCTTTCTGCCTCAGCCTCCTGAGTGGTGGGGTTACCAGCATCACCACTCCCACCTAAGAGGCGGGTTAAGAGTAGCAGCTTCTGACCCTGACATGGGATCAGGCTGAGCCCTACACCTGATACC
>RJWT010037595.1:0-13040 GCA_004365215.1 Cuniculus paca | reverse complement strand
CTTCAAATTAGATCTACCAAATGTTAAAACTGAAAGAAACAAAAGAAGACATCACTTATATTAGATTGAAACTAAAGGTATACTTTGGGGGCTTTTTCATCCCTGACTTTCTCACTGAACAAACACTAAGTTCCTTCTTTATCATCCCCTCCCCAGCACAAAAGTGGCTCTGCGAAGCTATGGACTTAGAGAAAGATTCCAGAAGTGACTGGTAGGGTACCTTACCTAAGCATGGTATTTCCCTGGAGTGTCCCAGCATCCCTCACCCAGACTTGCACAGAACACTCCTGTCATCCCTTGAGCCCAAGCCTCAATCTGAGAGCTATGGGTTTAAATAAAATCACTAAACCAGGAGAAAAGGGGTCAAATCAATCTAAATGATTTCCGTTCTCTGCCACTTCTTTTCCCAAATCAGTAGCAAAGTGTCCTTTCATAAAGAAGCATCAGTCTCTGACAAAAAGAAGACAGCAAGGCGAAATTCTTGGGCTTGTCTCTGTAGAAGCTTGTTTTCCTTGGCAGATAGAGGAGTTAACTGATGACAGTGGGTAAACCACTGGAAACACCAGAAAAAAGAAAAAGAAAAAGAAAAAAAAAAAAAACCCCACACAACAGAACTGCAGGCAGGCCTGGATTCTGCTAATGACCATACATATCCTTTGTGAGTCCTTGGCAAAGGAGCCTTTTCATTAATTCACCCAGTGATCCCTGGATGACTCATGCCCTTCAAAGCAAACCTGGGTATCCGCCTCTAGCTCCAAAGTCCTGAAGAACACGCCCCTTCAGCTGCTGGCATCCATCAGCAAACAGAGAGAAGGCATGCTAAAGCCTCATGCTAGATCAAGGAACAAAACTGTGGGTAGCGGCATACAGGTTAAAGAAAGAATTTGACAGGCCAAGAATGGTGGGTGGTACATGCCATAACCCAGCACTTTGGGGAGCTGAGGCAGGAGGATTCCAAGTTCAACTCTTACCTAGGCAACTTAGTCACTTAGCAAAAAAAAGGTAGGGATGTAGTTCAGTGTAAAGGCCCTAGGTTCAATCCCCAGTAATAAAAAAAAAAAACAAAAAAAAAACCCTTGACCTGATCTCAGGACACCTAAAAATGTCTCTTATCAGTTTCAGAGAGTATTCAGGGGCACAAAGCCTCAGCACCCATCTATTGTTTCCACTTCCCCACATCCCTCTGAGAAATCAAAGTACTGCTTTCTTCATGCACTTGCATTGCCCAGCAAAACAGTCAGCAGGATCCCAGCCTGCAGAAGCTCACTGTGGAGTCCTAGAGCAGAGCACAGACCCAAGAGTTGCCAGAAAAATGAAGTAGATGAGCCCCATATCCCCAGCTGCTCCTGTCACTGCTCCCCTTTACGGCACCTTCTTCAGTCTTGTGGTTTTGAATTAAACCTGGAAATCACTGTTTTTCTCCTTTTTGTGCCATTCCTGCTAATTCCCAGGCCAGTGCTTACCCAATTCCAGACAGGCTTGGGGAAAGCTGCTCACCTCCTAATCTTTGCCCATGTGAGGCGCTAAGCTGGTCACTAGGTCCCAGAAACAGAGTTTCAGTGCCCAGCTTAGTCCCTGACTCCTGTTTACGCCCTGGGCCAGCCTCATCCTCCTCCTAAGTCTCTCAAGGGAAAATGCTCAGGCTCGAATTCCTTAGCAAGCCTGAGGGGTGTCCAAGACTAGATAGGAAGTGGGAAGACCTCCACCCCTGCCTCTGCAGACTGAACAAAGTCCTGTAATTTCAAGCCACTGGCCAAAACTTCCTGGAGAAAAAGGATACACTAGCTCATTGCTATCTCTTCAGAAAAAAACACAAACTAACTTTCAACCCCAGGACCAATCCCCAGTTGCCACAAACCTGGGAATGAGACTGTATGGCCCAGGGCATCTCTCTTGTGTTCTCCCCCAGTCCTCCCACCTCCACTCTGGCAAATGTGCTTTCTTTGCAGAATCAGTGGGAGACTTGAACTTGTAAGTTTGAAGGTCCCTACTCCCCTGCAAAAGGCAGGTGTTGTGTTTGAGTACCTCCTCAGTCTTTGTGGCCTATGAAATGACCACTCCTCTCAGCATGTTCCCTGGCGACCTACCTCTGCATTCTATATTCCTCCAGCCCGGGCTGCAAGCTCATTACAAATGAGAATTCCTTACCTATCAGCTAGAGATCTTCCTAACCCTCTGGTCAACCAAAAATCTTCAGTACTTAGGAAGTTCTCCTGTGACTACCCTCAGAGACTTGGGATTCCTTGGCAACGGGCGAGCGGTAGCAGAATTACCACCACTGCTGTGCGAATGACAGTTGCCGTAGGGGGCTGGAATGAAGGAGAATGGGAAGCCAGTAATGACATAGTAAAGAGCTAGAGTTAACACTCTTCCCTTCACATACAAATTTCCCATATGAAGTTGGAAATTTGTAAAACAAGAGCCACTAGGGTCAGCTTATGACAGTGATGGAGGTTGAGTCATGAATGGCTTTGAGAGTATCATGATGCCAGTTGAGCGGGAGAAAGACACAAAGTCACAAAGCAAAGGCTGAGGAAATTCAAGACCACAGAAGAGTTTGGTATCAACATTATCATCAGTGTAGCTACTGTTTATTAATCACTTTATGTACATTACCTCTAGACTTTACAACCACCTAAAAGACAGATACTACTATCCTGATTTATAGGAGTAGCCACCAAGGCTCTGAGAGCTTAATTAAGTAACTTTCCCCAGATCACATAGAAAGCAGCAAAGTCATAATTCAAACCCAGATCCATCTGGTTCCAAGCCTGAACTTTCATTTCTATGTGGCTACACTATTACCAGACAGACCCATAGGACACTCACATCGCTTTCTAGACCTCAGTCTCCTGCAACGTCCTTAATGGCCTTCAAGGTGCTTCTGACTCCAGCATCTATGGACTCCCCAGGGAAGCAGTAAGTGCAGGAGATGGAAGCACCCTCTTCTGGGATGGGCGGGATGGTGCAGTGGCTCTCACCTCCCCCATTCTTGTAGCAGAGATAGGGAAACCTCCAGACGTTGCCTAAGCCAACGATCTCGCCGGCCACTGACAGCACAAATTCCATCTTGTTGTTCCAGTGTCCCCGCTCCAGAGTGCCATCTTCCTTTGCCTTTTCCGTGACAGGATACACTGGTTTTGTTTCGCCATTACTGGTTGTGCCTGAGACCCCGCTATCCATCCCACCTGGAAAACAAGTGGGATGCTCTGTTACTGTTGGGAATCCCAAAAGAAAGTCTCCTCCCTTCACTAGCAAATTTTCAAGGGAATAAATACACCGGGAAAGGGTGAATCCTCTTTGTCTTCAGAATGATGTCCTCTTAGCATCTCTCATTGTACAGCCAGGCAGCATCTACTGGGACTATCATTCCTCTCCCTTTGCAGGAACAAAGTGTTGACACTGAAGCAACAGATTTACTCCCTCACCCAGGTTCTCTCAGGCTGGGACTGAAGTATTCATGTAGACGTGGTTGTCTGAGTTCTCTCTGCCTCCCTACAGCCAGCCTGACTAGATTGGCCTGTGCTTTGGTTTCTTTACCCTGTGTTTTGAGGACAATTGAAAGAATGAGATTGTACATATTATCAAAGTCACTTGTTTCTTCTGCAGGGGAAATAATCATTGTGACTGTAAGCAAGGATTTGGTATTCAGAATGTGCATTGTTTATAAAAACAAGAAATTATAAAGTACATAAATGTTAAAAAATGGTAGAGAGTTAACAAATGAACTACTGTATCATCATTTAAAAACTGTAGAAAGTATATTGAAACAGACCCTGTTCACAATATATGAAGTGGAAACAGTATGTACAGTAGGATATGCGTGGAAAATATTTTATAAAGTATTTATATGTATGGAAAGATTAGGCTTTCTACCAAAATAGAAGTTAGGTTATAGGAATATTTTCTTAATCTATGTTTTCTATATTTTTGTCAAAGAACATGTTTTATTTTTGTATTGTGAAAATAAAAGCCAGGGTTTTTTTTAATCCTTCCAAACGAATGTGGGAGATTAAGTAGAGTGGAACCAGCGACTTTGAACAAGATAATCTGAGCAGTCTAGGATTTATTTCTTTCTGAAATCAAAAGAGAAAGATGAACTACAGACTCTCTCTGTCTCTGCCTCTGTCTCTGTCTCTCTCTCTGTCTCTGTTTCTTTCTCTCTCTCTGTGTGTATGTGTGTGATGACAAGTGTAGGAATGTTAGAGCAGAGAAGACCACAACAACAACAACAAAATAGGTAAAGAACCATAGTTCTAAACTTTTCACTGCCAGAAATGCCAGAAGTCTATTCTAGACTTCTTTGGGAATAGAAGATAAGACTGGATGTAGTGCACATTTAGTGGGCAACTACTATAGATTAGGCATTTTAGATGTAGTCCTTTCATTTAATTCTGAAAACCACCCTGAGATGTATTATTACCTCTATTGTGTAAATACAGTGTAGCTCAGAGAGGCTGAATAATGTGATTGTTGCCATATAACTGGTAAGCTGTACAGCACAGACTTGAATCTACACTGCTCCTCCTGCTCTTTCATTGTATACCTTCAATTATATTAGCTGCTACAATTTATCTGCACAGCTAAGTGTCTTCTAGTGAGTCCCCCCTGATTTCTTTTTTCTTTTCTTTTTTTTTTTTATTTTAAAGAGAATAAAACAAAACAAAACAAAACAGAACACTGATTTCTTTTTTAGAGAAATAGGCAGGGCAACTTTTTCTTAAACCTAAACCTAAAAAAAAAAAAAGTTCACATTAACAGAACTGTCTCAGCAGGAAACCCTTGGACCACAGATAATTTGGCTCTGCCTCTTCAGTTAGGTCCCTGACAGATCCAGAAAGTCAAAGAGAAAGTCAGAGAACTGAACACCTCTGCTCATTTGATAAATTAAGGGATGGGTTCCAAAGATTACTTGGTGGCCAAGGAGGAACCACAGCAACTGGTCCCCAGAGGTTTCCTAGTTCTTTGAGAAGGCTGATTAAGAAAGATCTATGTGTCTCCCTTTAACCAACTCTGTGACAGATGCCTTCTAATGATGGAAAGACCCTCAGAGAAACAGTAAGTCTTCTCCCTCAGCCTCACTACAGCTGCTTCTTAGGAGTAATATGTTGCAGCTGAAAGGACACTAGCTATAGTCAGATGAGCCTGAATGTTCAAACCTTCATTTTTCTCTCATATCACTGCCTAACTTCAGAGAAGTTAATGAATAACTCTGCCTTAGTTTGTTTCCGTAAAAGTGGGAATGATAGGCTATACTTAGCTGAAAAGAATATATATATATATAAATATATATATATATATATATATATTCCTGTCAGAATTGATCATTACCTAATTTCACAGAGAAGCCTTTGTTTACTTGAAATTAAACCCAGTATCTTTCTTCTCAGTGTGGGGTTCTCTGTCTCCAAAGCACATTGTCCCTTAAGTCGTGAGACACCCAAGATTCCAAAAGTCAAGAAAACAGCATGCAGTCTTTGAATATGCACATCTTAAGTGTCAGAAACATTTTCTAGGAGAAAAATCAAAATTTTGTTTTTAAGTCTTGTGGATCCACCAACCTGCAATCTGAGACCCAGAAATAGAAAAAGGGGGGAAAAAATAATACAGAAAGAAGAAAAATTTCGAACCTTAGTGGAGTTGCTGCCAGAGGTCCAGTCGTGGGGAGAAGAATTATCTATGGGGCAGAGGAAGGTGCTGGCTATTTAAAGTGTGGCTGGAGAACGCCTCTGCAGCACTTGTAATCCTAAACTTGGCCCAACCCACATTCCGCCCTCGGGCCTCCCCTTCCAGTACTATCCCTTCCCCTGGGCCACCAGACAATTCACACAAGTGATTTTACAGCAGGGGACTGTGTACACACCCTGGCAGTTCAGGCCAGTTGCTTGTAAGCTTACTGGACAGCATGCTCTTCCCTGTGGCCCACATACCCTTCCCTTTTGGTGACCTCAGGATCTCTCAAAGAGGTATCCCGCCGTTCTGCCCTTTCCCCAACTCAAGTGCTCCTACAAAGAACAAGTTACTGTGCAAGATGTAATACAGATTAATTTGAAAGTACATTTAATTTACCTTTCTGCAGTTTACAATCTGGAATGAACAATGATTTAGAAAAAAATGACACACAGATGACCAGACTGAGAAATCAGTTACACACACACACACACACACACACACACACACACACACAGGAAATGAACTTAACATAGAAAAGTCTGAAAAAATATTAGCTGAAAAGTTGATCATCCTTGCACTCCAGAGAACTGGGATCAGGAGATGGCAGTAAAGGAGATTTTTACTTCTACTTGTTGAAATTTCAGTATTGTTTGAATTTTTAAATAATGTGCTAGAATTAATAAGAAATCTTTAAAATAAACACAGAAAAAGAAGTACAAAAGTTTAAAACAAAGCAAAGCCCTGACCCTGTTATAAGGAACAGAGCTGGCGGCAAGTGAGGCAGACAGAGCTCATCCAGGATGTTCATCTTCAGGCGGGAACAGCCCAAGGAGAGTACAGATGTCACTCTGCACAGAGTTGGAGGACCAGAGGCAGGTGCTCGACTTAGCCATCTGCAGAAGCACAGCACTGTGCAGTAGGGGCTGCTTCTGTTTGACACCAGCCAAGTGCAGGTCTGAGTTCTGCATCTGTCTCTCTAGCCTGGGGTATAGAGGAAAGTATTCAATTTCTGTCAAGTCTGTTTTCTCATCTATAAAATAGTGAAGAATGTGCCTTATAAGTTTGTATATAAGGAGTCTAATACCAACAAGTCCCCAAATGGTAACCATTATTTATCCTTAGGAATTATTCACCATGAGCAGGGAACTCTTGTTGAAGTGGGTGGGACTGACAGACTCCTGAGCAAAGCTGGGCTCTGGCCAGACTGTGAGCCTGACTTAAGGTGGGGATGCAGTGGATGACTGAAATAGGTCAGAGAAACCGGTCTGATGTGACAGAGGAGAGGGAAGGCAGGCCATTCAGAGACTCTAATGTGGTTTCGATTACTTTAGTTTCTCATCCAACTCTAGGACATGGGATAGGCAGGGAAATCTGTCATGATATTTTCATGTAGCTTCATGGAGATAATTATTCTTATGCTTCAGCTGCCCCTTTTTCTCTCTTTCTAATGATCCATCTATTTGGTTTAATTGTGTATGCAACGGCAAGCAGAACACCAAAACGACATCCAGGATTTGGAGGCAGATTTATTTACATTGACGGGCACTGATCAGGATCATTCCCAGACTATCAGGCCCCAATCTCTGGTGGTCTAGGGCTTTTATATGATGCACATGCAGGAGGTGCAAAGGAGGTACAAACGTGATACAGAACAGCCTGGCAGATCTTCTGATGTGCCCACAGGGTGAGATCATTGGTTATAAGGGTAGATTAATGTTCATTAATTCATGAAGCTTGGTACAATGGTACAATTAGGCGTCCTGCTCTCATGGTTACAGGGGTCAAGAAAGCCATTACAAATTCATGAAGCAGTTACAGAGCTAGGCGGTTTCAAAAGAACAAAGTTTTAAAAAGAACAATTTCACTTGTATAGTTTTTCCTTTTTTTTTTTTTTTTTTTTTTTGTGGCATAGGGGATTGAACTCACAACCTTGTGCTTGCCGGGCAGGCACTTAGACTGCTGAGCTAGATCCCCAGCCCTGGTGTTTTTGAGACAGGGTCTCACTATGACGTTCAGGCTGGCCTTGAGCTCACTTTGTAGCCCAGGCTGGTCTCGAACTCACAACGATCTGCCTGTCTCAGCCTCCTGAGTGCTGGGATTACAGGCATGAGCCACCACACCCAGGTTTAGTTTTTCCTTTTCATGTAAAGGAAATGACCAAAAGGCCTTTTGACAGGCTGCAAACTCACGAGAACAAAAAAAAAAAAAGTCCCTTTTGAGATAATGCTGTAAGTTCCATTTCTATTTATTGGGTGGTCCTTACTAATGGTCCTAACCAATAGAAACCCAGAGCATTATAAACTTTGGCCTTTATAACCTAAAACTACCAACTATAGTTTATTGAGGACTTAAATTCATAAATCTAAGAGATCAGGATATAATATAGCCTTAGGCAAAGTTACACAGCCTTCACTGTGTCCTTACATGTGCAAACAGCTGGAATTGTAGGAAAGACTCCCAGTGATCAGAGTTACCCTGAGTGGGTCATCAGTTACTGCTCTTGCATGAAGAAATGTTGATCTTTTTTTTTTTTCAGTACTGGGAATTGAACCCAGGTCCCCATGTATGATACGCAAGCACCCTACCACTGAGCAACAACCCTAGTCTTTTTAAAATTTTGAGACAGACTGTCACTAAACTTCTCAGGCTGGCTCAAACTTAGGATCTGGCCTCAACCTCCGGAGTAACAGATTACAGCAATCCTTTTCCCTAGTCCTTTTTTACTTCTTTTATTTTGAGACTGAATTTAAATTACTAAATTGCCCAAACTGGGTTCAAACTTGCAGTCATCCTGCCTCAGCCTCCTACAGGGCTGGTATTATGGCTTGTGCTTAGATGTCCCCCTAAAGCCTCATGTAGTCGTTGGGTGGGGCTTTTTCAGAGGTGGCTGGATCTAGAGTGTGTGACATTGGAACTGATTCATAATGCAATGCTAGCCTCAAGGGCACTAGGATTAAGGGTGAAAGTGCTACCCGCCCTGAGTAGCCTGGATAAAACAAAACGGACGGAAAAACTCTGTTAAGACCCCTTGCTTGTTTTTCTACCTTCTGCCCACCATGAACTGTTTCTTTTCTGCACTGCCACTCTGCCCAGATACCCTGCCTTGGACCCAGATGAATATGGACTGAAACCTCTATAAATTGTGAGCTAAATAATCCTTCCTCTTTAACTTTGGGTGTCAGGTATTTTGTCTTAGCAATGAAAAAAACCAGAAAATAATACATCTGGAATTACAGGCATATACCATGAGGCTTGGTTTTTTATTTTAATGCTACCACATTAACATTTGCTGTTGTTGTTGCTACTGCTGTTGTTGTTGTTTTGAGACAGGATCTTACTAAGCAGTTCAGGCTGATCTCAAACTCACAGCAATTCTCCTGCCTCAGCCTTTCGAGTGCTGGGATTTCACGTGTGTACCACCATAATAACTGTCTCACATTAACATTTTGATTGCTATTTTAACTTCATAATAGAGCAATCACCTCAACCAAAAGACCAAAGTCAATATCCTCAGCAATAACACATCACCAATAACAAGATACAGTGCACATATCACCAAGTGTTACATGTTGTACAAGAATACAACATTTCTGCCATTTTATTGCCAAAAATGTACTTCGATCATGAGAAAACAGAAGATAAACTCAAAGGCGTATTAAACAAATAACTAATTATTAGTCTTCAATGTCCAGAAAGACAAGAGAAGACTGAAAAACTGATTAAGGGTACAGAAGCCAAAGGACAATGTTGACTAAATGTAACACGGAATCCTGGATAGGACTATAGTAGGATCCTGGAATACAAATGGGCGTCATGTAAAAACAACAACAACAACAAAAACACAAATCTAGTAAAATCTGAATAAAGTCTTTAGTTTAATAGTACTCTACCAACATTAATTTCCCAGTTCTGACAATGGTACTATGACTATATAAGATGGTAATACTAAGGGAAAGTGGGGGTGAAAGATATATGGAAACATTATTTTTGCAACTTTTCTCAAAGTCTAAAATAGTTTTAAAGCTTTTTGATGTTTTAAAGATTGTTTCACCCCCCAGACTGTTGCAGTCCAAATACCTAAACTTGCTGTGAAAAACTAAGATATTACATGCAGAAGCCAGAGATGTCACTGAAAACTTCAGATGAGGTTGGGCATGTTCAGATGGGTATGGGAGTAGCACTAAAACTTTAATGACTTTTTTGTATTGTATTTGATTCTAATAGGACAATTAGCCTAAATTCCATAAGCCCAAAGTCTTCACGAAGAAAAAAAAAAACTTATGACAAACTATATTACTACCATCAGTCATCACTTTTATTAACATTTATAAAGTACTATCAACATGTCAGCCACGGTACTACAAGCGCTGCAGGCACTAACTTACTTCATCCTCAGCACAAACTTATGGCATGAGGATTACTATTATGATTATCTTAGTCATGGAGATGACTTACGAGAAGCTTGGAGAGAATTAAATGACTTGCTCACGGTCACTTAACTAGTAAATGATTAGAGCCAGGATTTGAACTCAGGTTTATAGGATTCTAAAGTCCATTATTTATAACTACTATGTGATACTTTGGTGGGGGAGCAGAGTGACAAGAAAAAGGCTAAGACTAGTGTTACGTTTACTTAAGGAAAGAGGTAGAGAAAATGACAAGAAAAATGTTTCACTGAACTTTTCATCAGGCTCAAAATAGCTTTGAAATCTAATTAGAATGCTCTCTTTCCTATATCAATGAATTCTAGCACCATTCCTTTCTGCTTTCCTTTCCCTACTAAAGGAGGAATGTCACACTTTTTAACTCCAGAAAAATAATTGTAGCTATTTTCCAGTTGTATCCAGTTTTTTTTTCCCCCATCCCTGTTCCCCTGATTTTTTTGTCTGGTTCTCAGAGTGCAGAGAAAGTTTGCAACATTTATGTAACCAGTCTCAGCGGGACACTCTTGGCTGACTAAGGATTTGTGAGCCAGGGATTCTGAATGTGAAGACATTCTCAGCACAACTCCTAGCGTCCTGACACTACTGAGCCACAGTGAGAGTTGAAAGCAGAGTGGCAACATTTAAAAAGAGCAGCTTTAATCACTGGACAGTCTTTTTTTTTTATTCAAGACATTTTATAAAATACGGCAGGAGTCCATTTATGATGATCAAAAAAATACAGTATATATGAGTGCACGGATGTTTTAGCTGACTAATGTGGAACACAAAGTGTGGGCTGAGTGTCATCTCTCCCTGTGGAATGCTTCCCAGTCCAGAGGGAACCAAGAAGGGAACATGACTACTTCACTGTCATCTGTCTTGGTTTCTCCAAATGAGGAAAAAAAGGAGGGGTCCATTCAGTGTCGTGTCAAAGCCCACCAGCCATAGGTCCCCTGCAGGTAACCCAGGTGGGTTCTTGCTCACCGCAGCAAAGGAGAATGCACAGGAAGAGATCCTTGGCACAAGGGTGTGGGTCAGGATTGAGGACAAGATGAGCTGGTGTCAGGGGACTCTGAGGAAGGCTCTGGACATTGTTAAGAAGCAGGGGTAGTTTTGTGGTCGTGTTTCCAAATGGATTTCCTCTAGAAGCAGGAAGACTGAAATGAAGCTAAAAGATAAAACTGGTGAAGAAGGAATTCATAATAGCATGAGAGGATTTTATTTTGTTTTGCTTTTTGTTTGTGTTGCAGGGGATTGGACAACGTTTATGGTTTTGTCCCTGTTCACACTTGATCAGAGTGACCTTTCGTGATGTCATATGAGAAATTATGTCCAACAATACCTGGCCAGCTCCTAGCTGTCAGGGTTTCTTTTATCAACATGGCAGCCACACCTATCAAGAGTAGGAAACTAGGATATGAAGATAGTGACTCTAGCAAAAGAGGAAACCCATACTTACCTTCTCTGAAGCTCTGGCCACAGGTTTTTACCACCTCATCCCTATATTTTGTATCCTTCAAAGTAAGCCCAAACCCAACATTCCTCTCTCTTGTTATATCTTATTCCCATTGCCTCATCTTAGATCGACATCACTGGGTAACTTTCCTCCCCACTCTTCCACACGATTAACACTTAATTTTCAGAATCAGAAGTCACAAAATATTAATCAGGAGTGTGGAGGAAGCTTTGTTTCAGTGACCTTGTATCTACCAGAAAAGGAAAGGTCCCAAGAGGCTACCTCACTGGAGTGTTCCCTTTATACTCTCCCGTGTCCATGTAGGCTGCCTGGTCTATTGAGAATCTTAAGACCACCGCTAATGGTCATGCACAGTAACCTTTCGTATCTACCCCTCCAATACTTTCCCTACTCCCCTACTTGTTCTTCCCCTTTAGTCAAACTCTTTTCTCAGTGTTCCCAGATGTCCTATTTGTTTGTGTCTCACCTGGCCGGCCCTTCATTTGCTCTCTTTTCCAAAGTCCTGTGGGAATCTGTATCATTGAACAGTCTTTCTGTATTGTTCTCTAGTTTGTGAACTTCTTCAAGATAGAAAATCTTCCCCATTTCTCCATTCTCAAGAGAGTAGGTGCTTAATACACATGTGGCTTGACTGGTGTAAGGCCTACACCTCAGGGCAGCATGTAAATGTGCATACTTGGAAAGGTGGGAAATAAAGGGGGATGTGCATTTCTTCCCAAGTGTACACTCACAATGTTTTTTGAGACAAAGCTGATGCTACTAAAACTGCAGTGTCTTTAACAGAGTGGGTGTTACAGAGAGGAGCAGCTTACCTAGGAAATCAGAAGTATGTAACCCTTCCCTAGGATATGATCCCCGATAGTAACACTGGCAGAGTTGCATAAAAAGCTATATAAACTTGTATAGAACTATGTATCTATTTGTATTTACATGACTGTTAATCCTGATATGTCTATTTCATTGGATTAGAAATGCCTACTAGAATAATGGAGCACGTGCTGAGTCAGTCATGGAAGGCATGAAATTGGGTCCTTATATATGGTCCTTTGCCTCTCTCTGGCCTGGTTCTTTTTCTCTGTGCCCTGATCAGCATGAACTAAGCATGTTCCTGCCTTGGAGCCAAGTGACCATGGACTAAATTCCCCAAACTGTGAGTGAACTTAAATCTTTTCTCCTTTAAGTTGTAGTGTCAGGTATTGAGTCCAGCAATGGGAAAGCTGATTAATATAACATATCACATATAATTTTATATAAATTTATAGTCTGGGCCCCACCTAAGATATTTGGAACACTTCTGGGAAGGGCTCCAGAAAGCTATATATTGTTAAAACCCCAAAGGTATCCTGATGCAAAACTAGCTCTGCAAACTACTGCACCTGAAGAAAGCTACCAGATCACAACCTGTTTCTATAAGAGGCCCTATTCTAAAGGGTCCATGAAGCTAAGAGTCTATCGTATACTTAAAG
>RJWT010037594.1:0-13054 GCA_004365215.1 Cuniculus paca | reverse complement strand
CTAGAATCAAAATACTTCATGATAAGTCCTGTTATCTATATTTTTAAAGTTTCCTTAAGCATTCCAGTGTGCAGTGATTAAGAACCCCCTACTTTGGTGACTAGCGCACAGAAGTGATATACTTTAGCAATAAACATTGCTATTTTTTCAAAAGCTTTGTAAGATACACTGTTTTGTAAATTTTAAATTAAACTAGAAAATATGAAGACCAGAGCCTAATCTATGTCATTAATAATATAACACTGCATGTAATGACTTTATAGGGCTTGCTAATGATTAATGTTATCCTCTCAAAAAAATAAAAGAAATACAACTGAAAGAATAATTTTTTTTAAAAAGTGTGATTCTTCATGAAACCTACTTGCAGGATATTTGTAGGATCAATACAGTTACAACTAAAACTTTTAAATCTCCTTTATTTTTATTTTTATCTAACTACTATACATTAGCTTTAGAAACTGATCTTTATGAGTTAAATATGATCTAACAGCATAATTTCATTACTCATTATTGCTTTTTGAAAATTATGTTGCCAGGCCGGGCGTGGTGGTGCACACCTGGAATCCCTGCACTCAGGAGGCTGAGGCAGAAGGATCACTGCAAGTTTGAGGCCAGCCTGGGCTACACAGTGAGACCTTGTCTCAAAAAAAAAGAAAAAAGAAAAAGAGACAGAGAGAGAGAGAAAAGGAAGGAAGGAAGGAAGGAAAAACAGACAGACAAAAAGGAAAGAAAGAAAGAAAGAAAGAAAGAAAGAAAGAAAGAAAGAAAGAAAGAAAGAAAGAAAGAAAGAAAGAAAGAAAATAAATTATGTTGCTTTCATAGCCTCTCTCAGCGTTTCCAGGGGGCTGGGAATATAGCTTAATGGCACAGGGGGCCTGCCTGGCAAGCATGAGGTTGTGAATTCGATTCCTGGTACCAAAAACAGAGAAAGGATTTCCATCACTTTTGTTCTTTAAGTCATGATTAATTCCAAAATGAATATACAACGAATTACCAAAATAAACTTGCTTTACTGTTGTTATTTTTGTTTCTACTGGTGACTATTGGTCACTATTTCAATTCCACTCAAATTAGGAACTGTGCTAAATAAAATTACTCAGAGCATATCTCCACCATCATCCTTGAACTTTGCAAAGGCCTCTTATGGAAACCAGGAGGAAGAACAGGAGGTCCTCTAGTCGTCCCTCACCACCCCAGTTCCCACCTTTGTGTTCTCAGGAGCACCTAAGTAAGGCAAAGTAGCGCCTTGGGATACCTGTGACCTGGGCATCAATCCTCTTGTGTTCACTCAGGGATAAGCGAGCATAAATATTGTTTTGTTTTAAAATTTTTGTCATTATTTTGTAGTCTGAGGAGGAAAAAAAATAATTAATTGGTTTTAAAGCAACTCATCAAGTTAAATAGAAGCTGAAGGCAATTTAATAATAATTCAAGATGTTAATTACTGAGTGTGGCCTAGGTTAGGATGCTTTCCATACATTATCTCATTTGACCTTCACTGTAACTCTGTAATGTGAATTGATAAGCTGAGTTGGAAATGTTCACATTTACACTTGAGCAACCAAAACATGGGACAGATTAAATAACTCAAACTCTCTGCTAGTTAGTAGGACCAAAGTTCTACTAACATTTGTAGAACTAAAGCCTACTAAAAGGTCTTCAGAATTCCTGGCACTTGGGAGGCTGAGGCAGGAGGATTGCTGTGTGGTGGAGGCCAGCCTGGGCTACAAAGTGAGTTCAAGGTCAGCCTGAACCGCATAGACTGTCTCAGAAAAAGAAAAAAGAAAAAAATCCAAAACTCACCACCTTCCTTTCTAAACACAATCCAAACACTCAAAACTACCACAGCGAAGGCAAATGTCTTCTTTCAGTATAACCCGAAAAAAAGGACAAAACGGGATCCTTCTGTCACTCGTGCTTTGCTTGCCTTCCATACCACTTGACTCTTGGTTTAATAATCAGTCAGCTCAAACAGGTTAATCACCTCCTGACCAATCTGTGTGTGACTGGTCAATTCAGTGGACGCAGTCGAGCTGGCAGCAGTTTTGAATAGCTGCCTTGGGAAAATGGTGCCTTCAATTCTGGATTGAGACATGGAAATGAAAGAACAC
Source organism: Cuniculus paca (assembly GCA_004365215.1). Taxonomy (NCBI): domain Eukaryota; kingdom Metazoa; phylum Chordata; class Mammalia; order Rodentia; family Cuniculidae; genus Cuniculus; species Cuniculus paca. The sequence goes on along the minus strand of RJWT010037594.1, from coordinate 10,943 downwards.
TGCCAATATTTTCAGGGAAAATATCCAACTCAGAGGGGAAAAATCAATTAAAAATTTAAAAACAAAGTGAAAATCGCATTCTAAGCTTGTGTCTATATTTTTAGCATGAGTATTCCTGTTACATGTTATTGTACACACACGTAAATGGATATAATAAATATATGCATGTATATATTTACATTTATATATATGGAAGATGCACACACAGATTACTAGCAGGTGAGCATAAATTAAGCCAAGTGTGAATCCTGCTATTTTTTTAGTCTGCTCTTCCACACCTGGTGGATTTAAACCCCTACAGGTCATCTTGTCAAAATACAATTTCAATTCTGAGATTAAAAAAACAGAACAGAAACAAACACAATCCATTAAAACTCGTTGCCAATGTTGCCAGATAACTACAAAAAAATAGAATGTCTCAGACAGAAATATCAATAACTTTAATGCGTGCGATTTGTTAACAGGGAAGAAAACAAGCAAACTTGCTCTCTGCTGACTGTCACTAATATTTATTCGTCCAGTGACTGTTAATCAAACCAAGTTTACAGTCCTGTACAGCACCTGTCACAGGTGCTGATCATTAATCAGCTATTACAGCAGTTTATTCTGCTGCTGACAACTCGCAATTTTCCACTGATTCAGCTAGTTTGTCAGGTGGGAATTATGGCATAGCGCATGTGACAAAACACATCACCCTTTTTTTTTTTTTTTTTTTTTTGCATTTTCAGGCTTCTCTCTCTCCTGCTTTCTCCCCCTTTTTAGACAAACAATATCTGGGAACTCAGAAGTAATAAGGCGGAATGCATAATTAATTACCCAGCTTGCTCTAATTAGGGATGAATAAGTTGTGTCCCTCTCATCATCACAAATGTGGTGATGGGTAATACCAGTTTATGCTGTATTAACTGCAAATATGCAATCCTTCTGAGAGCACTTTTGTTGATGAATTTGATGAATGTGACAATAATTAGCAGAGACAGATGAGAGCTAAATTACTACTGACAATGTAATGCTATCCTGCTCGAGGGCCTGGGAACGTGGCAGGATAACATGGCAGGGACCTGGGCCTCGTTTCTAATTAATAGTCTTTTTTTTTCTTCTCTTTTTTCTTTCTTTTTTTTTTCTTTTTTTAATTTTTTTGCCAGCGTTGCGGGGGGAGGGGAGTAACGGTAATTGTTTTCGTCAAAGGCTGCAGGGAGTTATCAGGGTAATAAAGTTAATTAGCAGAACGAACATCCTTTCACTGCCTTACCAGTCTGTGGAAAAGAGGGTAATTCAAACTGCAGAAAGATATGACTAGATGGGATGATAAGAAAAGAAATTTTACACAGGAGGCCCACAGAGAAGAACAACTTTCCTTCTTCATTTCTTTGCCTTGATGCATGGAAATGAAACAGCATCTTTCAGTTCATGTAAAGAACTTTATTGTTGTGATTTTGAGTTTGAGGAATAAAGTTAGCTCAGCTCAAATTCCACTGTTTACCTCCTTCTTGTAAGTAGTGATGAGTTTTTTCAACTACTTCTTTATTCTACTGACATTTTCCAAATGTCTCAAAGGACAGAAGTGAGCTTTAAACCGGGCACATGCCTGTCATTCCAGCCCTTGTGAGATTCACGGCCAGCCTAGGCTACATAGTAAGTTCAAGGCCAGCCTGGACTATGTAGTAAGACCTTGTCTCGGAAATAAAAAAAAGAAGAAAAACGAAAGTGAACTCTAATATTTTCCATGGAGAACATTTAGCTGTACCTTGGCCTACAGCAATCTGTTGTTTCATTCTCTGAATCTTCTGGGAAAAGTAAGAAATTGCCAGGCAGTTTCTTTTTTTTTAGGGGATGTACTGGCAATTAAACTCGGGACCTCACACTTGCCAAGCAGGTGCTGTGCCACTGAGCTAAATTCCCAGCCCTCTCCAAGCAATTTCTACCAAGAAGATTTGTTTATTCTCATGTGTAAATTAAGAAATTAAAATGAGATTTTAAAAATGTATATCATTTTATTCTATTTTTGTAACATCAAAAGTCATTTTTGTTAAATTTTCATTTCTATTACAGAATTTTAGATATATGAGTAACTAATCAAAAAGATAAATATTTTCATAAATCTAAGTTTTACATTATAGATTTTATTCAGTTTGGTCACACTGCTTGATGTAAGTACACACAGCATAAAAAGACACCATTCCCCAGACATGCTAAAGATTTTATAAGTTTGTATTCTCAGCCTAAAGATCCTAAGTAGTTGTTTCTTTTTCTACATTGAACACATGAAACCATGGTTGAATATTAAGTAACTGTTACCTGGATGGAAGTCTGAGATCTTCTTAAATAATACCCAGAAGAAAAGGTCTATAAATTTTATTCCTTTTAGGTACATTTCAAAAAATTCTCTTTATCTTTTATAAATCATTAGATTATCTCACAAATTCTACCTATCTACAATGCATGCAAGTGTACATACAGTCACTAGTCTGTTAAGTGTAACAGCCTTTCATTATGACTCTGATTCTAAGTTATGAACATAAGGAGTAAGCAAATAGTGAATTTCTTCTTTTGTAATTGACAGCATGGTGCCAGGCTGACCCCAGCATAGAATTTCATAAGGACAGACTTCCACCAAAAATGGGTCAAGCTGCTAGCAAGACAGCCTTAATTCTTAACATCTACATGACTTAACTGTTGTGCTAATTGCCAAAGACAAGAGCAGTGTGAGAATGTAGCAACGCTGAACTAAGATTCGGAAGAGCTAAGGTCTTTAGGAACTGTGAACACCTGTGTGATCATGAACCGCTCACTGTCATATCTCCGATCCTTGATTTGTTCACCTATGACATTGAGTGTCTCACCTTGCCAACATCCTGAGATTACTATTGACACACACACACAAATAGTTTTTCTGCTTTGGAAACCATAAAGTATTCTATACATATATCCTGTTAATATTATTATAAATAAATAGAAAAAACCCTAGGAAATAATCTTGAGAAATCCATCTCCTTTTCATAGCCCTCCGATGTGTGACTAGTCGGAAGCCAGAGTTAAAAGATTGGACAAGAATATTTATAAGAGGAACTGGAGTTTAGCATTACTTTGTGATTTTGCTAATCAATTTATTAGAAAAAAATTATCATAATAAAGATACCCCCAAACTCATTTGCTCAAATCTACTTACCTTTTCGAGATTTTCTTAATCTACTGTTAGAAAAGCCTAGTAAAGAATCAAAATTTGAAGAGAACTAAACAACCATCAGTGTTGCAAGGCCTGTTAGGCTTATCTAGAGAACTTCCATTTGAACTTTTTTATATTTCTCACCGGCAGAAAGACACACACACACACACACACACACACATGCACACACACACACACACCCCTATGGTTAGGTTCAATGTTGACCTTATGGGGAAATTTGATTTGGTTCTCATGCTGTTGAGTTTGCAACCAGAATCATGGTGAGAATCAAGTCCATGAACTGAGGTTCCGCTCCATTGCTATACTTTGCTTTACATCCTTAGCAACATTTTTAGATTTTTGCTGCATAATCAAACTTTATGTTCAAATAGGAAAATTGTGGGAGTATAAGACGCACTGGATAGTACTTCTAAAGGCTTGCAACAGTTCTTATGTTACTGCTATGTAAGCAGCAATAAATTTTAAAATAAGTACACTTATCAAGAAAGAAAGTATAAAAGAGGCAACAAAAAATCCAAAATGGGAAAGATTTTTTGTCTGTTTGTTCATTTTCTTTGTTTTTCCTAAAAGGAACTAATTTTTATTGTAAGACAAGGAGTAACAGAACACATTTATCTGTTTTGTCTGGGACCTATGCCAAATTTATTGGACACTGATCACCTCACCTCTAGCTACTATCTCCTTCATTGAAGCACCAAGTATTTCTGTTTGAAAAAGTTATGGAATCCAGTCAACCTAACCTTATTAATCTCCAAGGGCTATTGGAAATCATAAGACTTTCTATGGAGTTCTTAAATGCCACAAGCCGCTAAAAATTTGTTTTTCATTAGCTCAAGTTTCCCAGAGACCCAAATGTTTCTTTCAAGTAAGTAATAATTTTCAACATGAACCTATTGACAAAACTAAAAATATCTTCGTGAATAAAGTTGTTAGGAGTTAGGGATTCACCATTCAGAGACTTTAGGCACTGGCTATATGTACCGTTGGTATCATTATGAATTTTTAGGAAATTTTTTTTCTTTTCCTTTTTTATTTGGAATTTCTGATCATTATTTTGGAGTGTAATTTGACAAATTCCCTGTTTGTAAAGGCTCTGGGACATTTTTATTTCTTTTATGAGTGCAGGAGAGTGTTAGGTGGTTAACTAATTACAAAGGGCTAAAATAAGCCATGGTTTATTTTTTCAGATTCTGAATTACAAAATTATTTAAATGCTGTCTGTAATCGAAGTGCTGCATTACTATGTAATGAAATTACAATACTGCTTAATGACATTAGGAAACTGCATGCAAAAAAATATTTGTACACAAGGTGGTGATGTTAGCAACTACTGCAGTACTTTTGTTCTGCTAAAAGCCACAATAAACAACAACAGATTATTTTCCCTAAGTGATCTCCAAAAGGCACATTCAGTTGTTCATTTAATGATAGCATTTCAGGGCATAGAGGAACATTTTAAAAATATATAATGAACCTGTCAGTACATGTCATTAGAGTATCAGAAAAGGAAGAGAAAAAGATCAAACTAAAAAAAGAAAAAAATAAGAGAATAATACGAAAGAGTAAATAAGGGTAAGAGTATATTTACATGTGGTAAGGGTCAACAACTCACCTTTTAGTAATTGAAGATTTTATTGACTCCTATTTGGATATATAAGTCCAAAGAACTAAATCCTACATGTAAGGTTGTCTCTACTAAAATGTACCCACTTTCCAGATAGATTTTCTCTGGAAAGCTTTTGTCCACAATTCTCCCCTTACTTTATAAATACATTTGTTTATCCCAGTCCTGACTATAATCTTTGTCCTTTGAGGGCAAGATCTTTATCCCTGTTCATGTTCCATTCCTATGGAAACTAATGTTTTTAGGTCTATATTAGTGTAATTTAGAGCAATTAAAAAATGAAGTTCTGAATATAAGTTACAAGCCTTATTTCCTCATGAACCTTTATTTCCTCATGTTACCTTCACTATTAAGATGTACTCTGATATATCCCAACACTAAAACCAGTTTATGTATCTTGTTAATTTATATATTCACAATGACCTCTCCTCATGAGTAACTAATTTTATCGTACTTAAACACCAAAAATTTATTCATCACAGTGGAAAATATTTATTGACACTTTATGTTAAAAAAAGAAAAGGTAAGTGACTGGATCATGAGGAAATAAAACTTGTTGGCTACAAGACAGAAAGCCTGTATGCCATGAATCAAAAAGATATTTTCAAGTTTAAAATGCTTTTCCCAAAATGAAAAGAGTGGCAATTGTTATTTGCAACCTAAAAAGCGAAATATCTGTTCCGGAATTATCTCAGGATGAGTCAGAAACTTAAACCCAAAGAAAAATAATAAATAATAACAACAGATGTTTGTAAACCTGTGTTCCCCTGTGCAGTGTTCCTACGTGTTGTTTCGCCTTGATGCGCTGTCAGCCGCCTCTCACCTGGGAGTACTGATATCTTATCAAAGCCCGAACAGTTCCCTTTCACAACAGACAGATAATAGTGCCTTTCAATTTATCATACTGGAAGTCTAAAAGAACCATGGGAACGACTGGTCAGGTGGCAGTATGATGGACAGTTTGACAGCCCTTAAAGCATCATGGGAAACGGTTGTCACCTGATTTTCAGAGCAACCACAGAGAGATAACCTTCAGAATGATGTGGAAAACAAAAATCTGAATATTTGTATGTGATGCGATTGGCAGCATCAGTGTTCACTTAAGTGATAATAGGTATGAATTTAGATGACTCAGAATGGTGTTATCAAACCTGAGAGGTTTTCCAAGTCCAGAAACGCCTTTCATCTCTTTTAGATGCCTTTTATGTTTTTATTCAAATGTCATTTAAAATATATACATAATATAGGTCTTCTGATTTTAAAGAGACACAATCGCACATATTAAGTATTTAACCACAAGCTGAGTATTCTAGCTGACCACTAATACACTCCAGATTTCAAATGTGCTTTCCTTTTGACTAATTCCTTGTGCACCTTTTCCTAAACGCAATTTGCATGCTGTAGTTCTATTTAGAAAGCCTATCATAAAATGTAAATCTAATTTTAGACTCCAAGCTAACTCATCCATGTGAAGATCTGGGTCACCTTAGTGTGAGAAACGAAATAAGGTCAATTTGAAGATCTTCAGCAGAAAAGCACTTGAATCTATAGTTATTCTTTCATGAAGAAAAAAAAAACCATGAATTGACTACTTACTGCACACCAAGGTCTCTGCTTAGCATATAAAGACAAGAACGATAAAAGCCCAGATTTCTACTTGTTCACAGTTTGAGTGCGATTGGACAGTTTTAAATGAGAGTGAAGGGGAAAGAGATCAGTCCAAACCTATCTCCTTCTAGTAGATGTTGCTGGCATCCTCGTCTTACTGTGTCACCCACTGCAGGTTCTCTGATGTACTGTTTATGCAGTTTACTGTAGTTTCATGGTCTAAGCTGAAGACATCCTGAGTGAAAATTGGGATCCCAAAAGAAAAATAAGCGCTCAGTGTTTCTCCCACGTTTAAAAGGTCAGTCCAGAAAAACAGTAAAAAGGTCAAAATGAAATTTGAGATCTATTTCCAGTAATTGAGGAGGATCCCAGACATCAAAAACCTACAGTTCTTTAGATATTTGAGCTATTTTTTCAAAGCAGACACTCAAAAACTATTTTAAAATGATAGCTAGCCTACAGAAAACTCAAAAGAATCATACAAAAAGTTCTTTTACACTCTTTACCCAAAATTTGCCAGTTGTGAACGTTTGCCACATTTGTTAACCTTCTTAGTCTCTGTCCTTCCCCATTATCTATGCAGTATTACATTTTGGTAACTTTAATAGGGAGAAATAAAATTAGATTTGCTTCTAATTCATCTTTTAATCCTTCATGCAGCCAAGCAACTGCCTTACATGTATGTGTGTGTAAGTCATACATGTATATGGAAGTCATATATATGACATATACTTATGAAGGAAAAAGTGATGAATACTTAACCTAAGAATGAAAAATGCTTAACCTAAATGTATTGTTTGGTCTTCTAGGTTTATGCTTATACAAACACAAACACAAAGTTATACTATGACATCTATCTAAAACACGTAATATTTCATAAAATGTTTATATTCCCAAAACTATATCTAATCAGTAAATAACCTCATGAAATAAACTAATAGTAAAGTAATGTAGTTGCTGAGGAAATGTCAAGTCAAGTAAAAGATAAAAGCTTTAGCTGCTGGCTTTTTGTCTTGTCTAAGGATAAATAGATCAACTATAGATACTGAACAAAAAAGCAGAGATTTTGAAAAGAAACTGTCTTTCTGAAAAACACTCCAGTGCCATTGTTGAAATTGCTACCATTTGGCTGCTTTACACTTTTGGGATAATACCCTGCTTTTACAAATTTGGATGCTTTGGATTCACATTCCAACATGATTTTCCAAAGCCAGTTATGCCAAAGTCAGACAAGCCAGACACATTATGAGCTCACCCTTAGTGTTTTCTGGGGAACTGGAAAAAGCCAGTAAATAATTTAAATAACTATTAACAAAATGTTCTACATGTAGCTCTTTACACGAAGACATGTTATTTTTGAGAATAAAAAAAAGAAAGGAAGAAAGGAAAGGAAAGAAAAGGGAAGGGAAGGGAAGGGAAGGGAAGGGAAGGGAAGGGAAGGGAAGGGAAGGGAAGGGAAGGAAAAAATATGAATCTGAAGTTTGTAAATGCAGAGAAAAATGCTTTAGAGTAGCACATGCAAATTTCAATACTTGGAGAGTGACAAAAACACATTGTACTTATTTCAAATTGGGAGGGCAAGATGTGGGAGGAAGATTTATAATAATTGATACATGGACAAGGTCCAAGATGCTACAGAACAACTGAATTCAGAATTATTTCTGAAACAGAGCTGCGGTTAAAATGCTTTTCCTTTCCTTGTTGAAATAAACTCAGGCAGAGTTTCTGTCAAGTCATAACAGATCCCAGATGTGGTTCCTAGCTCACCTGATATGAATTAAGTTTCATTGTTAACAACTAATGTAGTCATTTAAGCCAACTAAATAGGCTAAATATAAAGCTGGTACCAAAAGTCTTATAATATATTTCATAGTAACACCAACATTATGGACTGGAGACACAAGTTTTGGTCAGATTCAAATTTTCACAGAAAAAAAAAATCAGGCTAAAAATTCCATATTTTTTAATGCCCTAAGCTAAAACCATATAGCTTAGAAAATACTACATGAACTTTCTCATAAATTTCAATATATAAAGTCAGCTTGACTAATCAGCAGCATTCTGAAAGAAATAAAAGTCATATTATTAGCAAGGTTGTATGAATCATGAACTATTTGAGCACCATGGTTACTTGAACGTATAAAGTTAGTGATCTTTTGGCTCTAAGCTTATGAGTTCCAGTGTATGGATTCTCCCACTAAAGTGCACCAGGGTGTGGCTTGTGATCTTCTGTCTTGTGACCTAAGTTAGAGTACTATTTACCTTAACTGTCAAGACATGGGCACTGTTTAAACGTGGGAAATTTGGAATTCATTTCCCCTTATTTTTTTTTACTTTGCTTTTCTTTCCAAATGGGATAGGTCTTGGTATTTGAAACACAAAAATGTTTTCTTATTAAGTGTCTTATTTTGTAGAAATCTTTATCATTTATTTTTAAAGAGAATAAAACCAAGAAAAACAAAACAGAATAAAGTCAATCAAAACAAACCAGTGTAAGTGACACAGACTTCAAAACAATAGAAAATCAACAATGGTTACCGTAATGTCTCTTGGTGTCTTCAAAATAGCTACAGATACCTTCAGACACAGTAAAAATCAAACAGAACAGAATAGAACCAATAAAAACAAAACAATGAACACAATACAGGACTTCAACACAAGATAATAGTAAATTCAAACTAGCTGTCATAGTATATCCCACTATCTTTGAAAGAGCTGCCCATGCCATCAGATATGATAAGATTAAACAGAACAAAACAGAATAAAGCCCAACCCAACAAAACAACGAAAATGATACAGGACTTCAAAACAAGATAATAGGGAATTAACAATGGCCACCATCTTCAGAAAGAGATCCCCCACAAAGATGCTACATTGTGTATTGTTATCCTCTGAATAGATGATCAGACTACCAGCTTTAGACCTGCAGAATCAGTGAAACACTGAACACTACAAGCATTCAATTGTATTTTACCTCAATAGCTATCATCCCAGCCTGTGTTTCTCTTGATTGGCCCGTCACCTACAGGAGGGGGTGGGTGGGAGGTGAGGTTGGCTCTTCCTGTTTCCCAACCTGCACATCAGAAGGGGCTGGCATCTGGCTCTCCCCGCAGTGGCCTGCACATGGTGCTGATTCACAGAGACTGCTTGTTCTCTTTCCCTGCAGCCTACAAATGGCGCTGACTCACGGCAAAAGGTTGGGGTCTGGCTGTCCCCCCAGTGGCCTGAGCATCTTTATCATTTATTTTTAATGATTAAAGAGCATGTAGTTTGCACAGCCAGAAAATGCATTTTAAGATTTCAAAGTCTCTTAATTTCATCATATTTATTCTGTACCTTTCCAGGAAACTGGAAGCTTGTTAAAGAAATAAATCAATGAGTATCCTATTGATTATTAAAGGATATTTAGAAAAGCTTTCTAATTTTCTTAATGCCAGAATGTAACCACATAAAGGAATCACACCTAAGGTTACGCCGTTGCTATGACTTGTACAACTTTTTTACAGCTAAAAAAAGATTGATCTTTTTCTTTTCCGTGTTCAATAAAAAATTAAAATGGAGAAAAGGGGAAATATGGAAGCATATTTCACTCTCTTAAACATTACCTATTCAACTTTAAACTGCTTAAATTTGTACAACCATGTTTTGAATGTGGAAAAGGGATTCTAGCTCTTTATCCAACTGCTTTGCGAAGTTCTGATTTATAATTATTCAAAGATTTATGCTAAAAATTTCTAAAGCTCACATAATATGTTGAATAATCATAGGATTATCAAATAACACCTTGCATGGTTCAGCATTCACTTCTACTTAATTCATCCCCAAAAGTTATTCTTTTTGAAGAATGTGAGAGGCAAATAAATGAAATTAGGTTTAAACTAATTCTTAGAATCTAAGTGGTGTTAGCACTTGCATTAGTACATGTTTCTAGGCTGTATCTAGTGGAGAAAAAAAACCAAAGTGTAAGGTAAAATTAATGTTCAACCAAGTGATTATTTTGTCTATATTATATCAAGCCAATAGTTTGATTTTCCCACTGAATGTGCTTAACTGGCCATTGTTTTGAAATATAGACTGAGTCATTGTGTTTTAACATTCAAGTCATGCTTCCCATTACTTGTCCTATGTGGCACTTTAAACTCACTATTTTCCCTCTAGCATGATACTTAATAGAGAAAACACAAACTGGTACATTCCACTCTCATCATGTTCCTTGTCATATTTGAAAATTGCTCTCTCCTACTCTTCCCTCAGCCAAAAAAGGTTTAGTTTTTGTTATTTCTTTCTCCTCTTATAAATATTAACATTTTCTGAAACTCAGTTTCCCCATCCATAAAATGGAAACAATCATATCTATCTCTTAGATTTGCTATGAAAATTAAAGTTAACTACATCCAGTGACTGTCCTAGCAAGAGCTATTTCTCTCTTATTTGATTAATATTGGAATCCTTATTGATGGGCTTGTGTTAAAAGACAGGTTACTCAAAGTCTTAACCTCTTTCCTTCAATTACACGGAAGCATA
>RJWT010037593.1:0-13029 GCA_004365215.1 Cuniculus paca | reverse complement strand
CATTGGCAAAAATAATATTTTTTATCAACAGAATAGTTGCCTAGGGCTGGGGATATAACTCAGTGGCCTAAGTGCCTGCCTAGCAAGTGCAAGGTCGTGAGATCAATTCCCAGTGACGCAAAAAAAAAAAAAAAAAAAAAAAAATCTATGGACAGAATAGCTGCCTACACCTTCAGACATATTACAATCAAACCACACAGAATAGAGTAAAATCAATCAAAACAAACAATGAAAGCCATACAGGGTAATTTAAAGGTTTTAAAAACTAATCAACGTAATCAATAGTCTTAATACTTAATACCTTATTCTTAAGTAATCTACCAGAAATTGTGGGTTGAATTTCTATGAGCTAATTCTCTCTTTTTTTCCTTCCTTCCTTCTTTCTTTTGCTTTCTTTTCTCTCTCTCATTCTCTCTGAACACTTTCTTTCTATTTTTCTTTTGGTCAGAGAGATTTAGAGATTTTTGCCTTTCAATTTCTGACTTGGGATTTTTGCTGGATACGAGTTAAGTCTCACAAACAGTTTCTGCAGTCTTTTGAGAAGCAGCCAGTATTGCCCTAATATGACAATTCTGCTGATCTAGGTGATATCTGTATTGAACCAATTTGAAATTTGTTACTGTGGTCTGTAGAGTGAGGTTTTGCTTTGGTACGGGCCTTTTGCAGGCCAGACAATAACTATTCTAGATGAAGATAGGTACCAGAAGTGAAGGAGAAAATTGTATTCTACAGCCCTTCCAGAAGCTCATGAATTCCTTGAGCAAATCTCAGCCTTCGGCTTATGAATACTGACTTCTCTAGAGAGAGACAGAGCATGGTTTGCATACTCTAGCACACAGACTGGAGTTAATTGCAAGTCTGGAATAGTAACCTAAAAGAGAAAACTTGACAGCACAGAGTATCTCATGATTCCAGCAAATAGTGTACGAGGCCTCAAAAAACTGTAGGAAGTGGAAGTCGTAGCGTTTCCAAGAATCAGTTAAATAATGCATGATCTCTTTCTAGAGGAACAAGTTCCCTATCATAAGAGACACCGAAGAAAAAGGAAGAGTGATCAATTTTCAGGGTTATCGAAGGAGTTTATCCATCAGATACATTTTAGTCTTGTTAACTGCTGATCTCTTCTGTGTCTTAGAGAGTCAATGACGCTCAGTTTAGATCAATTTCTTACCTTGTTTCCATTGTGTAACTGTAATCTGAAGTACCACTATGTTTTTTGTTTTTTTTTTCTGTTTGCAATTTCTGAGAGTTTTAGAAATTCAGAGCATTTAAGGTTGATGTCTAGTTAACATATTAGTCTCAGAAAAATATCTTAAAATGACTTTTAAAATTGATCAGAACTATGTTGAGCATTTTGTTTATTTTAGTATCAGTCCTATTTCTTTTACTTTCTTGGGGAAAGGCAAAAAATGGGGAGAAATAGAAACCATATAAATTAAATGTATAAAAATAAATTTAATGTAGTGCTGGTTGTTTTGGTCTTTATAATGTTCACCTTTCTTTGCACAAATTGCTTTTCTGCCTGTTCTTGAGACACCTCCCTCAAGAGCATCATCATTGAACTGTTAAAAATTTTCTTATGTTACAATCTTACCACCTTTATTCTTCTAGTATTCCCGCTTGGAGAATTTGCTGAGCCCTGATTAATTAATGTTGAACCTTTCAGGGTATCTATGAATCTTGGCAGCTGAGGCTGGGGACTAGAATTTAATTAAAGGCAGGAGCTACAGAAGGATTGTGAAGTCTCGGATTGCAAGAGGGAGACAGTCATTGTATGGAGGCTGCTGGTAGGGAGTAAGCAGGGTTGCAAAATGTGAGAGGAATGAAGGAAGATGATCGCCAAAGTCTAAACAGGAAGAAAGGAAATCAAAGAGATCAGTGTGATACAACAGAGATTTTCCCAAGACATAGTCACCGAGAAGCACAGAGAAGGTCTGTGTTCTATATCTGTTCACACACATGTGTGTGCACACTGACTTGAAGGTAGCAACACTTTCTCCCCATAGAAATTTGATGATTGCGGCAACAAAACCTAAACAGAGAATAATTAAAGAGCAAGGGGGTAGCTAATGAAATGAAAATAACTTTAAAAGGATGAAAAGAAATTGTTATTAACACACCATATAGTTAACCTATGAACCTAGCTGCTGTGGAAGCATATTAACCCACAGTCAGCTCCCGTAATGCAAATGAGTGTTTCCTGGGTGGAACTGGGGCTCTTTGGAAAAAAGCTTAACTTTTTCTATCCATGGGGGTATTATTTAGCTCACTGGAATAGTAATTTGACAAATGGTGCCACTGTGGCTCCATGGAATCCAGCTGGTTTCTGTTAGAAGGCCAGTTGCTGCTAAATAAACCACACACACACATGCGCACATACTTTCAATTTTTCCCCCTCAACAAAAGAATAACTTAAAGCCTATTGAGTTTTGAGAGTTCTAGCAATGGAAAGAAAGATGTCAGGTATGGAAACGTGCTTCACACAGAGCAGGACAAGACTAATTGAGAAAGCATTTCTCTGAGAGGATGCTGCTTACTAGATACACCCACACTGGATTTTAAAGTATTCACTCTTCTTGTCATTTTGGTTTTGGCCTAAGTTAAAAATGAAAGATTGTCTTGCACTTGGGACTTGAATTAGTTGAGTTCTGATGACATTTTTTACACCCAAATACACGTGGTATGTTACATCCCCCCACTTACTGAAGAACTGGTATCTTAGCCAGGTAGGACTCAAGAAATTTTTACAGGTTTGGCTCTTAAGATATCCTGATCTTTTGTATACTTATTTTATGTGTTGCCTACTGATTCTCTTTTAAGGTCAAGCCATTTTACTGGAAAATATTTCTTACATCAATAAAGAATTCAGACCAGAAACAAATAAACAAAAAACTCCATCTGCTTATATCATGACTCAGTGTCCTAAACTTGTCTTCAAAGTTCTCAATACGTCCATTTCTTTCTATTGTCATCCCTTCTCTACCCTTGGGTAGCTCTATTTAGATCTGTGAACATTTGGATTTAAGGAAAATAACTCTCTTGGGGTACATCCTCTGCATGAGCTGTTTCCCTGCTCTGGACTGCAGTGTTAGGAGGCTTTTTGTGCCACTTTGGTTTTATCAAGGGAAGAACAACTGTGATATAATACACTAAAAACATCTCAGCCATTGTGTCCAACTCATTCATTCACTCATTCATTTTATTTACTAAAAGCATACTATGTTTTGGGAAAGGTTTAAAGGGAACAATTAAGGTCAAGGCCTTGTCATGTTCTAGTGAGAGAAGGCAGATGATACTCAAAATGGCAAATCACAGTCAACTGCCAACAGCAGTCAGTGCTCAAGTGAGCCAGAGCACAAGAGCAGCAGGTGCTTGAGTTAGTAAGGGGAGAGAAGGCGCCTGGAAGGAGATGATACTCTGCTGGAAGTCTGAGAAAGAAGGAAACACTGGCGACAGAATTAGAAGAAAAACAATTCAGTTCTTCTTGAAGAAGAACTGTCTGTGGAAACAAGGCAAGAGTGGCCAAAGCAGAGTGAGAAGGTGAAAACCAGGAGGGAAGTAGGGTCCGCTTGCAGAACACACGGTTATTAATGACAGTAGTCAGTGATGCTTTCACCCATTTTCCACAAAAACCTACTTCATTATAAAAAAGTTTATCTCATTATATCTTTATTTTTGTTTAAGATCTTTAGTAGATAACAGTCACATAAATAATTATGTCTATTCTGTGTTCTAATAAAAAAGATAAGCATTTTAGTCTAGTAAGTATCTCATTTAGTCCTCACAGCATTGTAAAGAAGTGATAGAAATAAGATTTATAGAAATTTGCAAATTTTCCAAGGTTTGACACAGCTAATAAGGCATAAGCACCATGCAATATAACCTTACATTGCTTTGTTTCCAAAGTCACAGATTTACTTATAAAGTCATATCACTTTTCTAACACTTTTATCATGTTATCCTGTGCCATGAACTAAGCAAAATGTTTTTCACATGATATCCTAATTTACAAAACAAACCTATGGAGTTGATATTATTATCATTGTTTTGCAAGTAGTAAAATTGGAAATCACAAAATTAAAAGGATTTGCTCAAGGCCAAACATTACTTATTGGTAGTGTTGGGACTTAGAGTGAGATCTGTCTGAATCTAATGTCCATTTAATGAAACACTACATGAAACTGTCTTGTAATGTCATCAGTACCACAGTTCCTAAACCCAGATCATCTTTATAGGGAAGCTAACTGGGTGAAGGTGAGTTACCAAGACACGATGTGAATTATGCTTTAAAAATTCTGTATAATTTCA
Source organism: Cuniculus paca (assembly GCA_004365215.1). Taxonomy (NCBI): domain Eukaryota; kingdom Metazoa; phylum Chordata; class Mammalia; order Rodentia; family Cuniculidae; genus Cuniculus; species Cuniculus paca. The sequence continues at coordinate 8,721 of RJWT010037593.1, read as the reverse complement.
TACTATCAATCAGGTAATCATATTCACTTCTCTTGTTTCTCTGTCAGATACAGACTTCCTTATGAACTTGATTAGTTCTAATTCAATATGATCTCACCATTTGTTGGATTCTTATGGAATTTAATGACTGGTTCTGTTTACTTCTGCAAGTGCTCCACTGAGTCTTTATATTTACCTCCCATAGGTGTACTCAGTCCCTGAGAATTAAATTGCATCTCCCTGGTGGATGTGTTCTGTTACACCTAGATTCCTGCTGTGACACACAGAATAGGTACTCACTAAATATTAAACAAAGTAGCTGATATATCACATAATGTGGGAGGCTCTTTGTCTCTGTGCGTTTGATTACCTTCCTGTGACCTTGGCTAGACTAACAGACTGCTAGAGAGGTGATGGGATCACGGGGATGGTGTGCTCATCAGTGAATTAGTCCACTGTTGTTCATTTGGAAGAGGTAGGTCACTGGGTAAGTTCCTTTGGAGGCTATGTCTCTCACTAGTGCTCTTTGTCTGTGCTGTGGTTCCTGGCCACTATGAAGTTAGCAGCTTTGCTCCATCACACCCTTCTACCATGATGTTCCTACCTTGGAGCCAGCTAACAATGAACTGATACATCTGAAACTGTAAGGCAAATAAATTGTTTCCTCCTTTAAATTGTGTTTGTCAGGCTTTTTTTTTTTTTGTAATGGACAAACCCACTAATACACTCTGTTATTCTACTCTTGGATGCAACATTTTTGAAATTTGGTTGGGAAACCAAAAAGGAATAGTTTTAATGGGACATATAATGAGGTTGTCTTTTGAGATGGGAGAAAATAACAGCAGCAAGAGATAGATAACAATGCAACTGGGCTGTTTTCCACCAACTGATGTTCCACTAGTCCTCATGGAAGGATAGAACCAAAAATTTACTGTCACTTCTTTGGATGAATCTACTGGCCATACTTTTAACCTCTACCAATTGTTTTTGGCTACCTTGTCTGCTATCCTGACAAAAAAGCATTCTTTCAATGGGACTTGAGTCCTTCACATAAAAAGATTTTTCTACAGATGTAGAGATATACCCATGATTTTCAGGAGAAACAAGGTGAAACATACTCTACTCCAATCTAGAGAATAAAGAGAAAATAGAGGGACTAGCCGTCACATTCCTACTGCAGGTTCACTATTGACACTACATCCCGTTACCATCCTGTGTTGCCTATGACTGAGTAATAGCAAAAGACATATCAAATGTGGAAAAATTCTCAAGGGTTCATGAGGACTGACTTAGTTCCCACAGAAACTGATGTCTTTAAAATGTTTTACCTTTCTTGATGAAGGCAGTATGCTTTGGTTTTTTTGTACCATGTTGCTTTGGGAGTCCCATGCTTAAGTGTAGGCAAGTTTCTGCAAACCAAGAAATTTAAAACTCACAGAAATGTGAAGTTGACTCTATTGTGCCATTTTACAAATAAAGGCTTGAAGAGTCTAAGTAGTTAAAGAACATTTCCTTCTGCCAATATGCAGTATCTCATTCTCTTCCATTTCCCTCTACCAGCTAATTTCTTTTTTTTTTCCTTATATTGTTTACACATATGTCAAAGCCACAGTCAAGAGTAATGGTTCACACTAAACAAAAGAAGAGGATATCATGAGCTGAATAAGAAGACAAGCCAAATCCAAAGTCCACTTTGTATTTCTTGATCAGACTTTGTTGGTGGGAAGATCAGGCTATAACTCTTGCCCAAATCCAGATATGGAAAGCAAAAGGTATTGATTTAAGCCCCAAAGATTTGTTGGAATCAAGATTGGGTATGGGTTCACCAAAAGTATTAGCTTCCTAGGGCTTCCATAGTAAAGTAAAGCCAACTAGATGGCTTACAGTAACAGAAATTTATCAATCTCAGAATTCCAGATGCCATACTTCTCAAATCAAGACAGAGCCATGTTTCCTCTGAAGGCTGCTGGTAGAATCTTTCCTCGCCACTTGATAGTATTTGATATTTACTGTTGATCTTTGGTGTTCCTTAGCTTACACATACATCACTCTAATTTCTACTTGCATCATCACATGGTATTGTCCTTGTATGTCTTTATTTGTATTAATATTGATCATTTTTGATAAATGTATATCCTAATTACCTCATATTCATGTAGTTGCATCAACAAAGATCCTGATTCCATATAAAGACACATTTACAGTTATCGGGGATAAGAACTTGAACATTTGAGAGTGGGGCATAGTTCAACCTACAATATAAAGTTATAACTATACTTCTTCAGAATGCAGGTATCATGATGAGTCTGGTCACCAGATGCATTATTGTCAACATGTTGAGGACCACAGGAAAACTAAGGTATTTAAACTCGATGGCTTACAGCCTTTGGATTCTCTCTTCCTGTCATATCACACTGTAGCAGTCATGGTCAGTTCCTCATAAGCTGTGATGACTTTGTGTCACACAGCATGTGTTGCATTGGCCTCTGATGAAATGAAGCCTGAGTTCTTATTTTTTCTAGGCACTTAGCTGAGGGCAAAAAAGCAGAGACCCAATGGTCTTCTCTGAAATTATTTTTTGATTATTATAACCAGAGAACAGAAGCATCACAGATATGGCAGTTGATCTAGAAATCCAAGTGAGTATTTCCTGAGGGAAGCATCATCTCTCCTCAGTTATAACTAACTGTAAAATGCTAGAAAGCTTTGTATCCATACTGTTCCCTGAGTGTCACTGCTGAAGGAGAAAGGAGGAGCCTATGTTGCAGATACAACAACACCCTAGGGTCCTAGAATCCTCTGCTAAAATGCCTTGAATAACCAACTTACAAAGGACATCTGAGGACTTTTGATCTGCTCTCTTCATTTTACTGATAGGAAAAGTAAAACTCAGAAAGGATAAATGATGAGGCAACATATGAGAAGGTGAGGAATCAGGATACAGCACAGTAGTGAGACTGTACAACCAACTGACACTCCTCTAGATGATAAAGTCTTGAGGTCTTTGAACTTTGTTTTATTTTAATGATACACAAGCCACAATGATGCAGGGATTAAGAATGGAATCTATTGGCCCACATTTGCATCCTGTGTATTCAACTTGGGGCGAGTCACATATATAAACTCTTCATATCTCTGTTGCATCATCTGTAAAATGGAGATTATAATAGTGTTTACCTCAGAGAGTTGATGTGAGGCTCAAATACATAATATGTTAAAGTACTTAGAATGGTGTTTCACATAAATCAAGTGTTAGAAAGGGTTGATATTATTCTTGTCTTTGTTGGCTCCATAATCAGTCAGTGTGAGCTGAATATGCAATGTTCAGGGATGAAAGTTCATCACATTGTAAAAACATATTTGGTTCCCTTAAGACTTGGCATATGTGAGGGGGTGGTAGTCACAGTGAAGAGAAGGGAATAGAGGAGCACATAGGCCAGGTACACAGTCATTGAGCAGTGAGAAAGAAGGAGAGCCATACTCAAGACCCTCAGTCATGGCAGAGTCCTCAGGAACATAAGACAGAGGGAGCCTAATACTGACAGAAAATATGGAACATCAAAAAAATGGCCCTAAGAAGCATCAGTCAGTCCCCACTGAGCTCTGTTCCCAGAACTAAATTCTAAAAGTAATTTTTCTATAATCGTAGTGCTCCAAGTGACTTCTAAGGGATAGAAAAAAAATTACTTCTGTATTTTAAACATACATACCTAAATATTAGTTTTCCATTTTTATATTTGTGTCAATTGTCATCTCTTATATTGTTAGTGTATTTGCCACCTGACACTTGACCCCCACACCCTCCTTTCTAGTCAGTAGTTTCCATATGTGGTTAAATTTATGAACTATATATGTTTTTTGGACTCCTGTGTAAGACTGCTGTGTACACCAAATTCCATGGTACTCTGCTTTCTTTCTTTTCTACCTTAATCAGGCAATCCCTAAGTAGAGTAAAAAGTTGAATTAGGATTTATGTCATTCAAGTTCAAATTCAGGTTTTATTCCTAGTTGTTATGTGGGTTCATTCAAGTCTCTTGGATTCTTTGGATAAATGCACCTGTATTACTTAGCTCTCTTTTGCTAAAAACAACTTAAAGAGAAGTTTTGGCTCATGCTTTCAGAGGTTTCAGTCCATAGTTAACTGGCTTTAAAATAGAAACATCATGGTAGAGGAAAGCTGCCCAATCCATGGCATCCAGGAAGCAGGAAGCAGGAAGCAGGGGAAGAGCCAGAAAAGAAAGGGTCCAGGGTCAGATAGAGTCCCTTGGGTCATCACTCACTACCCACTCAGACACACCAGAAGTGCATTTTACTAATCTCCAAAGCATCCCTCAAGCCAATCAAGTTGACAGTCTAGAGTATCCATTACCTCTCACCCATGCCCCAAAATAAAAATCAGAATCCATTTAATGATGAGAAAATTGACAAAGTGGTATCTAGCTGGAAAACAGAAGATTTGAAATTCAAAATCCAAGTCTGTCCAATTCCAATATCCATCTCCTTTCTGCTTTTGACAGCATTGCCAAATATTGGAAATGATCATTGAAAGAGACAGGTGTTTATAATACATAGGCTTTATACATTTCTAGTAAGGATCTTAGTATATATCTAACTGTATTTTCTGTACACTCATCTTAGTTTCCACCTCCATTTGGGTTTCCTCTGGGGACCACAATTGATGACTCTTATAATCAGTGTTATGCAAGGTGAGTAGGAAAGGGACAAGATGATAGGGTTCTGGTTGGAGAACAGACTCTGAGCACCAAACAGCAGGCAGCATTTCTCTTGGCAGAGTATTGGAGAAGACACTGTGGCTTACCCATGCCATTGTGGCAAAAATAGCCTGGAAACAGCTGGTGAGCTGTCAGAATGATTTTAAGAAGGAAATGTGAAATGTCTCCGCTTCTTCATTAATCAAGAGTTATTTGGACAGAACTGAATTGCCAGGGAGGAACAAGAAAGGTGATAATTCACCCTTCCTGGCCTTTAGGGTTCTATGTCATGGGGCTCCTTCACAAATATGCTCACCTATTTGCACACTATCCTCTTTCCTCTGTCATCCACACTCAGAAATAAGTGTTCATACTCCTGAAGAGATAGCAGAAGTAAAAATGCATTTGAAACACTTGCAGATATTTAATCAAGACAAAATTTAAAGAGACACTGAAAGAAATTAAAAATTTTGATGTTTTTGGAAGAAAGATCTTTGTGGATCATTGTCATCGAGGAAAAACACGGTTGTGGATTTTTCCATGGAGGTTTTTATATAACTGTCCCAATTACCTTTTTTTAAAAAAAACTGTCATTAAGACTTTGTCAAGATTAATGAATTCAGTGGCGAGATGAAAGAAAAAATACAAATAAGTAAAACACACAGCAATTTCATTGTTGACCGGTGCATGAATATCTTGGAGCAGATTGGTTTGGAAGAAGCAGCAAATGCAAGACCAAACTCTTGCAGCAATTTGCAAAGTGGCTTTCTGCTGAAAACAGTTTTGGTAACCTGAAGTAGCTAAGGTCTTGAACATTTTTTATGGGTGGCTAAGGAAAGAACATTTGCAGTCAGGGAATCAGATGTTGTTTTTTGGGTCTGACCTGGAATAGAGGTCTCCTACATTTTGGATTCCATTTCAGATAATATATTCCTCCTTCTTCTCCCTCTCAAGAAAAAAATGAATGAATTTGTACTTCGGAGGCTTCCCAAAGACCTCCATTAGTTATCCATGTAACAATATTGTTAAACCTATTCATTTTGTTACCCCTGAAGTGTACATATATGTGGAATAGGAAGCAAAGACCATCCAAAATCCATCAAATCCATGGAGATTTTACATAAGCCACAAAGTCAAAATTAAATTTTATGAAGTGATTTTTTTTCTTGGACTTTGAAATAACTGACAATATTTCTCGCTGTGGGGTAGATTTTTTTTTTTAACATTTGATGATGCCATAGGAGTATTCTGCAAACTGCTAAAGAACATTGTTTGTATGAGGTTTTAAGCAAATAAGGATGTTTTATATTGCTATTTGAAGCACTTCTGTGACATTTAGTGTTTATTTTTATCATAGATTCAGGCAAAAATATATAGATCTATATTGAGAATACATGCTTTTTTCTCAAACTACCAATAAGTAGTGTTTTCATTCCTAATGTCCACACTAATATTTGACTATTACCAAGAAATAATTTGTTGAACCCTGATTATGGTAAAATGTATGTTTCTAATTATTTTGGTGCTAGTGCCCATTTTGCATAACTTTTAAATATTTGACCTTTCTCTATTGATTATCCATAGGGTCTCTGCAGATCTTTAATGCAATCCCCAAAGTATCTCCATAAATTTAATCTTTTATAAACAAAACAACTTTTTTGCCATGTTTGGAAATATAGCTCCCTAAAAATACATTCTTCAAAAACTCCATGTTGGCTTCTGTTCACATATGGGGAACTTTTTGAGGTTTTAATTCTACTTGATTATCATCTATCTATTCTTAAGACAGGCATGGTACAAATTGCATTACCGTCCTGCAAAGTAAATAGGAATAATTCTGATCACCGATTTACTAAGAGTAAAGAGACTAATTGTCTCAAATGGAAAGAACATTTCCATACTCATGACATTTCCAGGAAGCACTGTAGTTAGCTTTAAGGTAAAACATGTGATTCTACAGTGACTAGGAGACGCTGAACAATCAAATAAGTTTCCTTTTACATTATCAGTGGCTATTTAAAATGGATTACAATAACCAAGTTCAAAAACTTAAAATTAGGAGACAGAGAAGGGAAGTATTTTGGCACCTTTGTCTTTAATATACTGAAGATGTGGAGAAAATGTGTCTGGCAACTTCGGTGCATTTGAGTCACAACTTTAGAATCTCAGTATCGATCAGAGAGATGTTCTGAATCTCTCGTTTACTAAAGCTGATTGTATTAGTCATTCATTTTTCTAGTAAGGCTATATGATAAACTGTGCCAAAATACAGTGGCTTGCCACAACAAATATTTATTCCCACATTTACAAGCCTGTAGGTTGACTCAAGTTTAGATTATCTCACTTGGGCTCAGCATGATGGCTCTGCTTTGGGCTGGAGGTCAGCTGGGATTGGCTTGAGGCTGGAATTGGGCTCAGATATTCTCCATGTGTTTCTGTTCCAAAGGTCAAGCTGATGGGTCAGTAACTATCCAAGGCTTTATCCTTTCGTAATGCAGCCCTGCAGCACCAAAAGATAATCCAAATATTGGAAATGTATTGAAAGTCTTCCCACATCACATCCATTATCATTCCCTGGGGCAAACAGATCATGTTCACAACCCATTATCATGATATGGGAAAGATCTGTCTTCTCACATTGGGAAAACGTGGAAAGTCACAGCACGTTCCTGGGAAGAACTGAGATGGTAACTCAGTTTACAGTTAAGAAACACAATTCCTTCTTCTTGGTGAAACTTAATGACAACAGATGTTAGAAATCACTGGGTTTAACTTCCCTCGAAGTGTGGGATTTCCTTCCACAGAGTCCCAGAACATGCTGTTAGCTCTGTCAGTGATTTTTCCTATAGTTTTCCAACAGAGTCCTCTCCATTGCAGGTACATTTTACTATAGAAAAAGCTTATTTGATTCAGAAGCTGTCTTCTTATATATTTTTCACTTCTCAGAAGTTTGTATTCAGGAACAAAGGTTAATATCTATTCCTTTACATCACAATACAACTCTTTCAGGATAGCAATCACATTTCTTCCTCAAAATCTTTGCTTTCCTTCTGTAATCCTTCTCTAGACAACATGAAAGAATTCCCAGAAATTTCCCCATTCTTATTATTTTATTCTGGGCACATGAAAGCCTATGGGTGACTTTTCTGCTGCAGGAGGCTATTTATTGCACTACACCTGAGTCTCACAGAGCACAGAGAACAGTCCTCCCATAGCAGCATGCGTCTATTAACCCATCAAGACTTCACACAAAAAATTTGGAAGACATTCTATCCACTTCTAGATTCTGCTGAGTTCCTGGTCATGTAACACCTCTAGGTTTTTTCTTGAATTTATTTTGACCAAGTAAACCCAATCATACACTTATGAAATTATTTTTTACCTAGTTTATATTTACCTTAACTTTCATTACTACAAGCTCGCCATGGCATTTGCATTGTGACATTTGATATATTTTCTCTGATTCATATTATTAGTACATGATAGCCTCCTTTCTTCCCTCAAATCACTGGTACAAATGTTGACCGGTAGTTAGTTCTTAAGGACATAGTCCTGTGGTCTTGCAAGGTCTGGCTGTTTAATGCATGATCTGTAAGTCCTCCTAATACATCCCCTTTTTTCTTCACAGATATCACTATAGACCTGTCTAATATTTGTTTGTGATTTTTTACTTCAGCCTGCACCATTCATTGTTTCTGTGTTTGTCAAATATATTCTCAAGATGAGATGAACTTGTTATGACTATTTGGCATGTAGCCATACTAGTTCACTGTTATCTCTTCTTAGTTTCTAGACCCCACATTTACAATTCAAATATTCACATGGTCAGGCAGGTAATGTTTAGATCAGAGGCTGGTTATGCATCATTTTGTGAACAGAAATGTGCCCTCTTGGTAGAAGACTCTACCCTCAGAACAAAATTGTGGTACTAGCGAACTCCACCTGCCATTTGATGGTCAATCTTCTAAAAAGTTTACTGAGATGTTGCACAAATGAGTTTATTTTGTTCTACATTTTGAATATGCAAACC
>RJWT010037592.1:0-13032 GCA_004365215.1 Cuniculus paca | reverse complement strand
AATGAACCCAGAAAATAGATCCATTTTCTTCCATTCTCTCGTATTCAGCTGATTTTATTTCTTTTAAATGGAAATTATTAGAAACAAATACACATTGCACAGGCTGCTTTCAATTTGCATTCATGGTCAGTAGTTGTAGGGTCTAGAGGGTATGGAAAAAGCAACAGCAGGGAATCAGAATTTGTGCAAAAAAGACAGAAAATATCTATCCTATGAAGTTGCAACTTAAATTGGAAAAAGAAATGAAAACATAAGAAAATTGATAAATGAAAATAGAACAGTGCTGTTTGACAGAAATATAAGATAAAGCACAAATGTGAGCCACATATGTAATTTTAAATTAAAAAAATACAAAGAAGCAGGTGAAAGGAAATTTAATATATTTTATTTAAAAGATATCCAAAATATTATCATTTCAACATGTCAATCAATATAAAATTAATGAGTTTTTTCACATTCTTTTTCTTTTCGTGTTAAGTATCTGGAAATGAACTTGTATTTTACATGCACAGCACAGAGCAATTCAGATTAGCCACATTTCAAAGCTGCACAGCCACACATACCTATTGACTACCACACAGGACAGTGCATGCCTAGGACTGAGGTAAGACTTACAAATGTTTATTAGATTCAAGCAGCATTTCCTATCAGATAATATCTGTGAGATTCAGGACAGTTGTTTTTAAAATCAATACATTAGAAAGGTTTTGAATATTTATATTTTTGGTATAATAATATATAACAAAAAATATTATCTATACTAACTAGGCTAAGTATTTATCCTAAATATAAACAATAAAGAATGATTATGAAGCTGGGTTTAGTGGCACATGCTTGTAATCCCAATACTCGGGAGGCTGAGGCAGGAGGATTGCTGTGAGTTTGAGGCCAGCTTGGGCTACAAAGTGAGTTCAAAGCCAGTCTGAACTACATAGTGTCTCTGTCACCAAAAAACAACAATAACAACAACCAAAACACAGATTATGATAGGTCATAAACACTTATTTCTGTATTTATTTTTATGGTTATTCTATTAGGTAGGACTTGAATTACATATTAATTTAACATAGAATCTAATAGAACATAATAATCTCAAAAAATAAAACCTAACTATAAGCACATGAACAATTCAAACTAAATGTTACAACTAATAAGGTACACCTGCCAGCAAAGAAACAACAAGCAGCAATATTTTGCAATGATTTTGTAAGGCAAAACTTTACTTCATAGCACCTACTATTGTTAAGTCATATTAATTTTGATAGTTTTTATTTTTTTCTCTCATAAAAATTTAACTGTAAAAATCTAATCTTACAAAAACTTAATTCTAAGTATCTGGATTACCACCTATGACAGCAACTTAATTATATGTAAATATAAGTAAATATATTATCATATTGAACACATTAAAATGATGTTATAAAGCCTGGCATGGTGGTAAATGCTTGTAATCTCAACACCCTGAGAGGCTGGGGCAAGTGGATCATAAGCACAAGCTTAGCCTAGGCAACTTAGACACTTTTTGAGATCCATTTTCTTAAAAAAAGGTAGGCGTGTCTTTCTGGGTGAAGGTCCTGAGTTCAATCCCCAATACCATCAAATAAGAAAAAAAAAATAAAGGAGGACACTACATTTATTTTGAAAGGATTCACTGGGATTGCTGTCAAATATTATTTATATTATATTTATTATTAAAATTACACAAAATAATACACAGTAGACAAATTCTTATTTCTTAAATGTGAATGGTAGGATGGAAACTATATAGAGAGAAAACATTTCTTAACTGCAAGGTCTTTTGGAAAGTTATCTATAATGCGTAAGTGCATGCCCACGTGTACATACACATATTTTCACATTGAGTAGTATGTTTTTGCTTTCTATGTACAGAGATTCTCTTGAAACTGATAATTTCATTGATCTTTCTCTGGTACAACAGAAGGGGTCAGATGAGACAGGTGCATAAAATGAGACTGTTACATACATGACTACTATTTCATTTCTAATCTGAAAAGGATCGTTTCATTACCTACTATAACTTTAACATTATGAAAAGTCATTAAATTCTTTAGGACCAAACTCTTTGGACTTTTGAATTCATTTACTATGTAGGCCCTCTCCCTGGAAGATTTTGTCAGTGTGCTAGGTTAGAAGCAATGCATGAAGAAAAAGTGCCACTAGCTGAATCATTAATTCTGTGTCAGTGGCTCACCTTGATGTCCCTCTTCAGTCTCCTCACCAAGTCTGCACAATCCCAGTGCTCAGGCTTAAGGTCAGTGATGGAATCACACTACAAAGCAGTACGGCTGCTCAAAACAGTGGTTAGCAACCTCACATTTGAACTTTTCAAGAAAGTTCCCTCACAAGGCATAAATTTCTCAAGCTAATGTTGACAGTAGTCACTGATTCTCAATGCAAACACAAAGGTGCACGCTTCCCAATTTTAAAGACCTGGTCAAACTTCAGAAATAAAACTACCCAGTGTATTATGAGACTCACATCTGGCATTTCTGTAGAGAAGGAAAGGGTCCTGGAGTTGGAAATCCAGGTCTTTAGTAATGGGTTCTGTCCTATTTTCCATGCTCAGCCTATTCATAATGGTGAATCCATGTTCTGGAGAAGCAGACCTGAAGATCAGGAATCAAATGGGGACAGGGGTCAAAGACAAGTTGTTCAATATACATGTAATGTAACTGTGAGATGTGATCAAAATGTACAGTGAATGTTTACATTTTTTAAAAAATGCCTTATAATAAAAGACACACCACCATTAATTCCCTTCAAAATACTTCCCCTCAATTCAAATACATATCTCCTTTTTTTGGGGGGGAGAGTCTTTTTGAGACATGGCTTTGCTATACAGTTCAGGCTGCCCTTGAACTCACTTTGTAGCCTGGGCTGGCTTCGAATTTGCAGTGATTCTCCTGCCTCAGCCTCTTCAGGGCTGTGATTACAGGCACACGCCACCATGCCTGGCTAAACACATTTATCCTATTGCTACTTTCTGACGCAGTTCTGAGAGTCCTCTCTTGCTACTATCTTTATGGGGTATGATTACAAAAAAAAAAAAAATGCAGTGACAGCATCTGTCTACCAAGTGTCATTCAATGGAAAGTCATGCTCGTGAAAGCAGTGCTGTGTATCCTCATCCACTTTATTCACTGGATCGGGAACTGTGTAGCTTCTGGCTCTTCCCCAAAGTCAAACTGACCATTACAGGTAGACACTTTGAATCAATTCAAGACATTGAGATAGCCACAAGAACACAACTAAAGTCACTTATGAAAAAGGACTTTCAGAACTGACTCAGAAAGCAGTAAGAACAATGGAGTAAGTGTGTTCAAAGCAAGGGGAGCATTCTGAAGGGGATTAATGGCAATGTGTCTTTTAGTGTAATAATTTTTTCATCTAGCTATTTCCCATATTTTTCTATCACACCTCATACATTCTGATGCATCTCTTACCTTTCTGTGTTTATATACATCTTTACAGAAGCTGACTGTACACACAGCATGCAACATTTCTTCACTACTGGCATCATTTTACTACTTCATATGGAAGACAGTACAGCTGGCATGGTTAGTTCTTGATGAAATGGAGTTGTCCTTCTCTAACCATTAGTGTGTGTACATCTCTGTATATATGTGTATCTATCTTGTGAGATAAACATGTATCTCGTCTCCCTATGTTATAAATTCCCTTAAGGTCATAAATTACTTTATGTTTTAAATTCCTTTAAGGTTTAACTTCTTTTAAGATAAACTACTTTTTAAATTAGTGACAGACACTTTTAAAGGACCTTAGTTTATATAGAGAGTATATCCCAATTACGCACATAACTTTTCATAGAAAAACGTTAATGTTGGTCTGAAATTGAGAGCTGCAAAATCTCTAGGAGAAATGAAGCAACTCATTGTGAGGAGACACAGCACAAACTAAAAGGTTATGTAAAGGTTCAATGGGCATATACTTTTTGCTTTCTTCACTATAAAGCAAAGGGCTTCACAGATAAACTACTATGAAAGTTTTTCTCAATAAAAAGTACAGTTGATGACTTTCTAATTTTTCATCTCATTCAACAAATCCTGAATGCCTCCCCTGCTTGCACAAAGAACCCAAATTATATTGCATATTCACTCTAACAATTACATGTACATTTGCCTACTCTTGGGCAACAGCCATCTAGTAATTCAACCACACAACTTCTGGTAACAAATGAAACACCATAGACATCCACACTAAAACTGAAGCAGGAAGAATTCATTTATTTACTTTAAAGTAGACTAGTAGGGTTGTTATTAACAAACCCACAGAAGTGTTATGAACAACAGAAGAAAAATGTTTACATCTTAGTCTTATTTTACTTCTCATCATTCGATGCTACTAGAGGTAAAACACAGCCACATTACTGATTACAGGGTTTTCTTTTAAGATCTTCAATTTTAAAATTGAGAGAAGGCACTTTTTGCCTGGTTTATTTTACAAAGAAGTAAAGTGATGGCAGGCATATAATCAACACAAGAAGTAATTGTAATAATCACTTCAATTTAGATTGAAAAGAAATGATGTACTTCTGAAGACTGACAGGTCATCTGGAATACCAAGTTCAGAAATCACCAATGGGTGTCTCAATGAACTCTATCATAAGACAGAAGACATGGAAAGACATGAAGAAACACCTCTTAAGAGTGGAATTAGGTATTTCTATATAAGAATCAATTTTATTCTTTCTGTTTCTCATTATCACAACAGGAGGTCACAACTATCTTTAATGGTGTGGGGACTATACCATTTCACGGTTTATAAAACAGGCCCAGGAATAAAGGAGCCAGTTGCTTAAAGTAAACTCCCAGAAGAGAAGTCAAAAGTGTATCACAGGCAGCTAGATTACCTGTACACCAAACTCCTTCTGGAAGACTTCAATGTACCAGAATATAGGAGGAGGCAGGAAAAGGGTGGAGTGGGACAGCAGGCAACCTATTCTTGAGGATTTATATTTGGGAAAGAGATTAAGTAACTTTAGACAGTGCCAAACTCTCCACCTCCAGGTCTGCCCCTATCCCAAGTGGCTAGTTATTTCTATTTGAATGTCCTGCTACCACTCGAAACGCATTATTTGAAAAAACTAAACACTAAGGGCTGGGGTAGCTAAGTGGTAAAATATGTGCTTAATGTGTGAGGCCCTGGGTTTCAACCTCAGCCCTGCAAACAAACTAAAACATGAAAAACTTATTCTCCAACCAGACTTATTTTTTTTTCATTTGTCTTTGGTACCAGGGAATCGAACTCACGACCTCACATTTGCCAGGCAGGCGCTTAAGCCGCTGAGCTAAAGCCCCTCCAACCAGACTCTTAACCTAATTTCCTGGTCTGTCAATTATTTTTGTCTCTATATTCCATGTTCAAAAAATATTATTTCTTAACCTTACCAGCCTTTATTCAGGCTGCCTTTTGAGGCCCTCTCCTTTCAATACCAGACATGCCAGTCTCAACTTGCACCACTTCACATCTGCTCCATGGAAATAATTTTCTCAATGTCCTCCTGGATTCAATTTTTTCTAGAGCCAGCGTATCCTTATAATGTTAATACACTAGCTTTCCCCATATGTTCTCACGACTCTAATAGTCTACTGTTCATAAAACTTTAATGACTCCCTACTGCTAGGAAAATAAATTTCAGAAGACTTAGTTTGCCACTCCAAGTCAGCAAATCTCTTTATCCATGGAACTAATATAAACCAGTATCAGCCCTCTGCAACAGTCATTTTCCTCACTGTCCTCTTCACATACTAGGTTCTATGCCTCTGCTTTTGCCATTCTTCCTAGTGAGACTGCCTGAACCGTTCTCTATGCAATTCTAAAAGTAAAATTATCTTGTGTAAACATCAATTCTATAAAGCCTTCTACTATCATAGCAGCCAATTTGTTGCCTATTATCTATTCACCAGCAGTGAGGTCTATCTGTATTGTGTTTATCCTTTTTTTTACAGTGTTAGGGGTGGAACCCACAGCCTGGCTCATGCCAAGCAGGCATTCTACCACTGATACACTCTCAGCTCCTTTGTTTATCTTAAACATGAATGCATGTGTAAAGAAAATACATCTAACATGTATGTGTGTATTTCCTTCCCCCCCCCTTAAACTGTTATCCCAAGAACGGTTTGTAGTAAGCTTTTGTATTTCATCTTTACATCTAATGAATGTGGCAGGATTCAGTAGAGACATTTTAATGAATGTTTATTAAAAAATAAGCTCTTAAGACAATATATATAATGTATATCTGTACATGTGTGAGGTTAACAATATCTGAGAAAAACAAATGAAAAGGGCATGAGCTTATTAATAATCTATCTTGAAACATATTCTATTAACTAGACAATGAAGTACTGAAAAATACCTTCAATTTGGGACTATGTTTTTTTAAACAGTCAAGAGTGGCAGGGTGATCAATAAAACACTTTTCCAAATATTGATTAAATAATCTAACATCCCTAACAGTGTACTTCTAACCCCTTGCTGGTGCACTACAACTCTGTACCATTCATTTGAATCACAGAACATTTAATACTATTTCAAACAGAACACAAAGATTTAAATTAATCTATATTGAGATTTAAATTATATCCTGAAATCAGTAGTCACTGGAATAAACAAAAGACATTACATAGTATTTCCTTCCTCCTGTCAGCTAATAATTTCAAACTAAAATTCAGTTGGTTTACTGCTTTGAAATAAAACTGCACTTGAATGAGACAATTAAGGTAAAATATTATTTTGAAGATTGTCAGTTTCTTTCTTAAAGTAAAAATAATCTTACCTTGTATAAACAAATAAGGTTCCTTCCACATCAGTCTTCTCCTAAAAAATAAAACACATAGTATATGTACATTCTCTTAACACACAGAGGCAAAATAAACTTCTGATAGATTAAGAATGATACTGAATCTCAAAGAGGTGAAACTGCAGTACATAACCAGAGGGGCTATTAGAAAAAGAAGAGAGCAGTTTCTTGCCCTAACTGGCTCTGCTGAGTGAGCAGCAGGAGCAGTCATTCTTTAGTCATCATCTCTCTTTTCCAAATGCAGAGTGGGTGACACATCTTTATCTGAAACAATAATAAAGCAAATGTGTCCCACAGACTTTATGAGAAAGGATGGAATATAATAAGTATGCTGCCTTCTCTTCCATTCTCCAAACTGGGTATATGGCAAGCTGCAGAAAACCTTGATGTCTGCATTTCATCATCCTTCACTTTATTTCTCAGGTTCATTTTCCCTTGCCATATCCTGTCACCTACGTGAGCAGATGATCTGTCAATAATCTGCCTGACTGCTAGACAGAGGAAGGCAATGATACAGTAGTTCTCAGATGAATAAATCACCCACTTGGTGTGGAATATTTAGAGTCAAATTTTCACCCAAGACCTTTGAAATAAAGTTAGAAGTTTTACCAAGTTAGGACTCAAGAATTGCCTGAGGAAGTCTGGAGGAGATGGTAAAGTTAAAAGTTTGGTTGGTTCATCTGGCATTTCTTTTCCATATTGTTAAAGGCAGGAAGCCTGGTCCAATGATAATGTTCAATGATACAAAGCATAGAAGTTTTTTTTAATGTTTAACTAGTAATCAAACTATAATAATTCTGAATTTAATAGGTGCTTTTGCTATTCACATGGTTGAATTTCAGCATTCTACTTAACCCCCTAATATTTTATTATTAACATCTATAACCAAAATCATTCAAAATTAACTCTATAATTCTGTAAAAAGATGCACCTTTTAAGAAAAAAAAAGGTATTAACATCAATTTTTAACAATTAACAATTTTTAGAAGGCACACAAAAATTGAAAGCATGATTCTTTCACATGCTTAAGTAATTCCAGCAATTTTCTTGGTCACCTTATCTCAAAGTAAGGTCCCCAGATCCACAGCAGCAACAGCACATAAAAGCTTGTTAGAAATGCACTCGCGGGCCCTTGCCAAAGCCCACTGATTCAGACATGATGGAATGATACCTAGCAATTTGATTTTTAGTAAGCTGTCCCGGAGATTCTGAAGCATACGAATTTGCAAACCACTGCCTGAACTCAGTAACATATGCTCTGCCTGTGGAAATATATTAGGAGTCATGAAAACAAAATCCACTACAGTCTAAATTGTATCAAAGTATTACAAAACATAGTCCATCAACAGGTGAATGGTTAAAGAAAATGTGGTCTATATACACGATGGAGTAGTACTCAGCTGTAAAGGATAAATTGGAGTCATTCGTAGGAAAATGGATGCACATTCAGACCACAGTGCTAATCAGACACAGAGTAAATATCACATGAGAAACTCTAAGTATAAAGAGCAAAGTAAAAGATGACAGGAAACAGGGAAACTGTTTAGAGATGGGAAGGGTATCTGGAGATGAGGAAAACAGGAAAGAGGGAGAAGAAAAAGGATCAAGATGTGATGTATATATGTACCAATTCTCTACAATAGATGTATTTATTATTCATCGCAAACATACACTAGTAAAAAAGGGTAAAATCATTTAACTAGGAAATGAGTAAATGCCTTTGAAAACATTACTTAGTAACAAGATTTTTAGTCTTAACATATTATAGAATATACAGTTAAGAATAATGAATGTACACAAGTTACGAAAATTTTAGCTTTTCCCTAACATATAAACATAGTTATGAAAGTCGTTTATTCTTCAACTGTGCTTAGTATGAAATTTCCCTAAATCATTCCAACGTACTGTGAAAAGTTCTTACTTCTCAATGTGGCCCATTTACTACTCTGCTTTGGAAAATACCCTTAGTCAAAAATGAAATTTAAAAATACAGAAGTATTATTTACCTTTCCCTGTAAACAAACACAAAATTAACTCCTATCTGTTGAGAAATCTATAGTGTACTTTCCAAACTAAGAATTCAAACTCCTACCTATACTGTCAATCATTGTGAAAATGGCCATGACAGTACAATGAATGCTACCCAACCTAAGAATTTGTGTTTTTGAAGTTCACCTGGTCCAAATGGTAAGCACTCAGTAGTGTACAGTGAAGAATCAAATTGTGGAAACTAAATATAAGCTATTATCCAGTATACTGATAGGAAATGGAAGTTAGAATCTAGATGATGGAACTAAGACATTGAAGAACCTATGTGCATGATTAAGATCACCTGTCACAACACCAAAACACTTTCCTGTTTCCTTGTATTTGATCTTGGACTGCTTCACCTTAGAGATGCAAACCAGAATACGTATCAGCACAGAGAAGCTGATAGCTTCTGACTTCTTTCACTTCTTCCTTGATGTAATGAATTTTTTTTCTAAAAACAAAACTTCAACACCACTTTTTGGTCCTGAAAAATCCAAAATCAGAATTGTAAGAGGAAAGCCTTTCCTAGAATTATTTTCTAACTTATTAACAAGCAAGTCACCTGACATTTGTTCTTAGCTTGCCAGTGGGAAGGAGCTGTTTCAGTAACTGCAATGTGGTCCTAGAGCCGGGTTCTTGTCACAATCAGGCTAGGCTAGTTTATTGTTCTGGGTCTGTTTCTCCACTGAAAAGAGACAACTAGTTTACACCACTCTGATCTTTTAATGAAAAAACATACTTTAAGGGCTCTGATACCCGCAAAAGGGATGCTTTAGAAATATAAATTTCCATTTTTTTATGGCTGAGCCAGCTCAAGTTCATGCCTTTTCTCGATTGTTACAGTTATCCAAGAACAATCAGATTTTTTTTTTCTTTTTCTGTATAAAGTCCAGGGTTGGGGGTGTGGGGAATAGTTAAAACATGATTTTATTAGGTCTTCCTTAGATCTCCCAAGTATGGAGGACTTTTATGTTAAAGTATTAATTCATAGTCCTGAGGAGCTTAGTTAAAATTTTAAAAGTACAATTTAATTATATACTATTATAAAATCTAAGTACGATGCAGCTCAAAATTCACATTTAAAAATAACAAAATAGAATACAGATAATGCTGTTTTGTAAATTACTGAGATAGTACATTGACACTTTTGAAAGAACTCAAAGCAATCTCAATTTTATTGATTATTCTAAGTTAAAATAATAAAAAAGTAGGTCCCAATTTGTCTTTCCAAATCTGTCTCTATCATTCATGTAGCATCAGTCACCTTTGAAGCCTTCAACCATATCTAATGCCTCGCCTCATTATCCAAAGGTTTTGATTTGGTGTGTTACATTTCTAAATACTCTTGAGTTATTCTGATAACACAGAAATCTTAGAACACCATTAGCTAGAAATACAGGGCACTGCTCATTCTAAGGCAATTTTTTAAGGTTAGCATTTTTGACATTTCCGAGGCAACAAATCTTTGATGTAGGGTGCAAAACAATACCCACACTTTGTAAGATGTTCAGTTTTATCCCTGGCCTCCATCCTGCAGATGCTAGCAACACCCTCTCTCTGAGTGAGAAAAACCTTTCCTGATACTGCCAGATGTCACCTAGGGGCAAAATCAATTCCAGCAGAGAGCCACTGTTCTAATGACTAAAGAAAAGTGAAAATAATACAAGGGGTTATAGTCTTAATTAACACGGTACTGTGGAGGAGCCATCTCTCCTAACAATGGAAAACCAGGCCTAGCCCTAAAATTTCCCATTCCAGTAATGACATAATTATCCTTTGTCCTACTTATTTATTGGATGCTGGGGATTGAACTCAGGGCCCTGTGCGTGCTAAGCACGCATTCTTATCACTGAACTCCATCTTCAGCTGCATAATCCTTTTATAAAGCAGCTAATTTTCTGTGATCTTCATTGCTGATTTTTTCTCCTATAAATTCCTGGTGTCATTTATGTATTTTCAGTGTAGTAAGAATTTCATTTGCCTTCTTGCAAACACTTTCTCCTCCATTCTTGATGTTCGGTACACTTTTATTAAGTTTATATTCAAAAGACTCCTAGCCAGAGACGTGAGTGATGGCATCAGAAATAGTCGTGACAATTTGCTTGCCCCCAGCAACTACACTGCAGCTGAACTAGGCCCCATTCGTTTGCCTGGCTACCACAGCCTTGAAGATTAGTATTTGAAAGAATGACCTTTTACTGAATGAATTATGCCTGTCTGAAGGCAACAAGTCCAGGAAGCAGGAAAACATAACTCCTGTAAATAATGCATGGTGACAGTTCTGCCTCTGGACGAGCCTTTTGTTGATGGGTTTCACTGGGCACTAGTAAAGTTCTGCAATGATTTTAAAAGGTCTCTATCACACAGATCAAAGGCCTT
The DNA here is from genome assembly GCA_004365215.1 of Cuniculus paca. NCBI lineage: Eukaryota > Metazoa > Chordata > Mammalia > Rodentia > Cuniculidae > Cuniculus > Cuniculus paca. The sequence goes on along the minus strand of RJWT010037592.1, from coordinate 1,781 downwards.
TAGGAAATGACATTCAAGAGAAATGTTCTAACAAATAGACTGACAATTTATCAGGATTTGCCACACTCTAAAAGCCTAGTGCCAAATCAGCTTAGAATACTAACTATACATCCTTGGTCTCTATTAGAGAACTATGCTATACCTTTGGCATCTGTCTATGGAACAATAAAAACAGCCACATACAGGATAACACATGTCAACATCAATGCCTTTTATATGAAAACTCAGGTGATAAGTTGTCCTGCTAACTGGGAGTGGGGGGGGGTTGGAATCGAGGAGTAGCTCTCCTGATCAAATGATACGCTTTCTACTACAAATGATGGGAATGTTCCTTTTGGGTTTGGCAACTAGGAGCAGACCTAAAATCTTTGTACCATTTATTAAGAACTTAGAGAAAAACTATCCTCTCTCATTTTTGGGGGGATATAGCTTTTTTTTTTTTCTTTTTGCGGTGCTGAGGATAAAACCCAGGGCCTGAGGCTGCCTAAGCAAGTGTTCTACCACCAAGCTACCTGCCCAACCCTTTACAGCATTTTTATTTTTTTATTGATACCGGGAGTTGAACTCAGAACCTTGTACTTGCCAGGCAGGCGCTGTGCCACTGAGCTATATCCCCGGCCCAGCATTCTTTTTACATCAATGATTGTGTATGTGTGTGTGTGTGTGTGGCACTGAACTCAGGGCCATGTGCATGCTAGGCAAGCACTCTACCACTGAGCTACAATCCCACCCGCGTCATTGATTTTTCAGGTATTTATTATAACCTGCTTAGGAAGACATAAGTGGGCGCTAAAAAATGAATTTGCTAAATCTTCCTTAAATTGTGGTATTTTTTCCTGATTTGAGAAACGCATCAGAAAATTCATCTGAAATTTTTAAGTTCTAACTTATTTTTAAAAAATGGATGGTAACATAACAGACAGATGAGTATCACTTGGTACAAAACCACTATGAAGAGAAAAAAAATACATGTTCCTACAGTCAAGGTGGTGGGTTACAAAATTATATGGAGCAATTCCTGCAACAGAACTCCCCATGTGTTTCACACTTCTACCACATTCTAGTTGTGGGGAAAAAAAATTTAAGTTTCTTTGTATTAGCATTTACTGGGGCTCAGCTTTGAGAAAAGCACTAGAATTCAGTTACCAAATGGACTCCAGTATCAAGGGCTGTAGTGTACCGTCTTCCCAAGAATGCCAACCCCCTTTTAAACGTCAGGCTGTCCCACTGTCTTTTATTTTCCCATGTTTGCTCTTCAGTTGGCGTTTTCCCCGAGTACTTCCGATTCTCCCCTTCCATTAAGTTTTGAGCTCTCTCCGTCCCATCTAAGGTGGTCGATCCAGAACCAGAACTCTTTTTTGGTCTCCTATCCTGCCACCGTTTTTACTGCAACAGAACTCTGCTTTGCCTCCCCGAAGCATAACGGCTTCCGGGCTGACAGCACTGGGTCCTTTCTTTCCTTCAGCTCTGTGTCCCGCGCAGACCGCTCTGGTCCCCCACGCGGGGGACCTTCAATACTTAATGTCTTCCCCCTAACTTCAGGTGGATTCTCGGGTCGACCTCCCTCCCCTAAACCCAGGAGTCCAATCTGCACAACTTCGGCTTCAGGGCCCGCTCCACCGCCATCGTAAGCGTGTCCTCCCTCACCGGCTCCTGGAACCCCGAGTAGGACCCCCGGTTCCCGCTCCAGCCCTGGTCTGCACTGCCCCGTCGCGTCCGCACGCACCCACTCGATTGCCCGATGGCCGAAAGTGTACAGAGCCACCTGGCTGGCCACGTCC
>RJWT010037591.1:0-13022 GCA_004365215.1 Cuniculus paca | reverse complement strand
CTTTTGTGAGGTGGTGAAGCAAGAATTTCTTAGGATTTTCCTAACCACCATGGCATAATTTTACTTTTCTGGAGGTTCTTGTTCTAGTACTTAGTATGTGGATCGTAATTCCTGCTGTCGTTCCTTTTCATCAATCTGTGGGGAAAATGAGATACATTAAAATGGAATCAGAGGACAAGAAAACACTAAGGGTTCTTCAAGCTAAGTGGTTTTCACACTGTTGTTTCCTAGAGGCCGCTGTAGCATGGGACGGCTCATCCCTGTCAGGGATGGTTTTTGCCTGGCTCCACCCTTCTGGGAAAATAGCCTGCATTGCCCTGTACAGCAAGCAGAGCCCTTGTGAAAGCAGCTATCGTTTACCCAGAGATTCTCCTCTTCCGGGTCAAACAATTCTATTTTCTTCAGCTGTTCCTCAAATGATATGACTTTCAGCATCTTTGTCACATAGTTCTCCTCTAGCCAAAACCTACTTTGTAACTTTTTGTTAACATAAACATAATTGAATGCCCATCATCTGTCTTCCAGGTACTGTTAGATTTCCTTTGGCATGTTGTTCCTTAACCTTTAACACATTGTCTGGGTCTGCTAGTTATTTTTTTCTGATTATATTACATTAGTACCTAGTTTGTAGCCTTTATGAAGGCAGAGGCGTTACTTTAAAAAATGTATATATGACCATATCTCTCTGCACTAGACAGCAAGCTCAGTAAACAGTTGGCACTTAGTAAATGTTTCCTGATGTTTTCTGAGGAGACTGTATTTGTTTTGAAAATGAGACTTTAGGCCTTCCCTATTTATTTACATATTACTTATTTCTCTAAATCTTCTATGCTGGAGTGCTGAAACTTACCTTACAGTTTTTTTCAGTAGTGATAGCAACAAGCTATTCAGAGTTTGGTACATTGCCATAGGTGATTAGAATGCAGAAGTGTGATTTAAGTGTCTCCAAGCCTTTTTTTTTTTTTTCTGGAGTTATTTCCTTTCTTTGTAAAGCTGAGTGCTTGTGGTCTTGCTATATCCTTTGGCTGTTTTCAGTTCTGACCAGGACCTTTGAAGAGAAGGAAGGGATAAGCTCCATATTTTTTTAAACCTTGCTTCTTCTTGTGTTGTGTCTTTGATGTCAGATGGGCTCCTTTAAGCCAGGAGGCAGAGTGATCCTGGCCACAGAGAATGACTACTGTAAGCTCTGTGATGCCTCCTTCAGTTCCCCGGCTGTGGCACAGGCTCACTATCAAGGGAAGAATCACGCCAAGAGGCTGCGACTGGCCGAAGCTCAGAGTAACTCGTTCTCGTAGGTATTGCCATTCTCTCTGAGGCCAGTGTGTTATGTGAGACAGACTGTCTTTAAAGAGAGTTGAAAGGGATCCTTGTTTAGAAATCTCACTCTATTAAACTTTCTTTTCTCCAGGGACTCATCAGAGGTGGGTCAACGGCGGGCCCGGAAAGAAGGGAATGAATTTAAGATGATGCCAAATAGGAGAAATACGTATACGGTACAGAATAATTCAGGTATCCCATATATTTCCACATACTTTGGAAATTTGCACATATGTTCCATAAATGGTCTCTGATTTTTATTTCCTTTAATAGTAATAGATAGCCCTGAGAAGTCAGCGTGAGCCATTGTTTTGTTGGTCTGCTGGCCTTCCATGCTGGTGTTTATTTCAGGTCTTACTTCCTACTGAGTGTAGTATGTATTTCTTTTGGGTTTTAAACTGTAGTCTGTGTTTTAAGGTCCCTTATCATAGTTCCTTTATGTTTCTGTTCTTGTTTGCCAGCTGGAAAGTATAAAATGCCTAATGAAAATGGGCAGGTGCTTTAAACTTGTACTATGTTCAGTTTACATTTCTTGGCGAAAATAAAAATAACTATAGCAGCAGTTTTATTTTTTTATTTATTTTAAAGAGAATAGAACAAAACAAAACAGAACAAAACAAAGCAAAAGAAAACAGAATAGAGTCAAACATTCAAAACAGAACATTGCAAGCTATACAGGTTTTCAACACATAACAACAGGAGATTAACAATGGTTACCCTAGTGTCTCTTGCTTTCTTCAGAATGGTTGTTCATGCATTTACAGACAATAAACTCAAACAAAATAAAGTAATATAAAAGCAGATAAAACAAAAGAGCATTACAGGCCTTCAAGTCGGACAACAAGAAACCAGCAGTGGCTACCGTAGTGTCTCATTTTTCAGAAGAACAGCAGCAGTTTGAAAGCAGGGTAGTGAATCACAGTTTTCTAAGGTGTTCCCATAAAATGTGCATACATGAACCATTATGTAGAGATTTTCAATCAGTAAGTTTTGGAGTGGGACCCAGACCTAAGTATGCTTTGAAAATGATTCCATGGTGATTCAATCCAGAATCCCTTGTTTAAAGGAATTGTTTTTTCTTGTCTTTAGTAGGGAGACCAGGATTGAGGAGATCCTCATCCTTCCCCTACCTTAGCCTCTGAGAATACACCTAACAGCAAAGGTCATTTATGTGACTGGTAAAACAAGCAAAACAAAGTTAAGACATCTAGGAAACACGATGCAGTATGATTAGTAAAAGTCTAACACATAAGTAACTATAATACAAGTTTATTAAAGTGTCATTTTAAAAACCAAAATTATCAGACAAATTTACTAAAATGTCATTTAAAAAATTAAATTATCAGACTGGATAAAAGAAATCTAGCCTAAATGAAGGAAGCCAGGGTAAGCGTGTTAAGGTTAGATAAGATAAATTTTAGGATGAGTGTAGTACAGATTATAGTCACTAGAGTGCAATTAAATGGGATGTCCATAATAAAAACATAAAAACAAAACTTACACGTGTTTGGAAATTTTAAAAACATGTCTAAATGATTCATAGTTCAAAGAAGGACTCATAATAAAATTTAAAAATTCTAAGAACCAAACAGTAATGAAACTGTCTTGTCAATAATTGTAAGACACAGTGAAAATTGTATTTTGGAAAAAATATATTTATTATACCAGAAAAGAAAAGAAGAAAATTAATGAAACAATGGCCCAGGAAAGTCAGTAATATAAAATGAAGAAAATAAAATTACCAGCAGTGTCATCAACATTTTTATATGTCATCATAGTCTTTTCATATGTGTTACAATAGAAATAGGAAAGTGGGTGTGGGCACACACCTGTAATCCCAGCACTCAGGAGGCTGAGGCAGGAGGGTCACCACAAGTTTAGAGTTAACCTGGGCTACAAAAAAAATTATATTTTGTGATATTTGCCATTTACTTAATAGAGTGTCATAATATAATGTAATTGAGTTTTCTGTAGCATTTTATATATATTGTCTTTATAGGTGTTTTTTGTTTTGTTTTGTTTTGTTTTGTTTTGGTTATGATGAACCATGCTAGGCAGGTACTCACCACTGAGCTGCCTGCTCTATAGTCTCTCATCGCATTCATTACCATGCTTTTTCAAATCACATATTTTTGGGTTTCTCATTCCACCAAAATTTTGCTTTTATAAACACTGTTGAAGTGAATGTCTTGCTGGTAAAATCTCTGTGCAAACACTCTTAATGTTTTCTTAGGGTAATTAAACAAGTAGAATTTTTAGATTAATTAGCATAATTACAGAAATTATAAGGCTTGGAAATTATTTTAAAAATCGTGTTCACTTTTTAGAGACGTAGCCATTTAGAGCTTGGGTTTGGCTCTACAATAACCTTCCTGACAATAGTTTGGGAATCATTTTATCTTTGTAGATTGAGCCTATCTAAAATTGTAATTCAAAAAAATCTCATTACCTTCAACTTCATTTGAAGCTAAGAATCTGTGAATTGTATCGTTTGCTTTAGAATTACAGATGACAATGAGGATTGGTCAGAGGATCTTTCCCTAAGTGAATACTGCTATTTTATCTCTTGCTTTAGCAGGCCCTTATTTCAACCCTCGCTCTCGGCAGAGGATTCCACGCGACCTAGCCATGTGTGTTACTCCGAGTGGCCAGTTTTACTGCTCGATGTGTAATGTTGGGGCTGGTGAAGAAGTGGAATTTCGGCAGCATTTAGAGAGCAAGCAACACAAAAGCAAGGTGTCTGAACAGCGGTACAGGAACGAGATGGAGAACCTGGGTTACGTATAATGGTGGTCATGTTCAGATGGAGTAGCTTGTCCTGCCTGTTTGCCTTCTGTCTACTTGCCCTGCTTTGTGGTCCTTTGATACAAGTCCACTCTTCTGCTTGATGTTAATGCGTGTACCCTGCAATGGTACCACGAGATGTCGAAACCCCGGGGCGGGGGGAGGGAGACGTGCTTCTTAGGTCCTCACACTTTTCCAGGTCCACCGTGTCGAGCTCTTTATAGCATGTGACCTACCTACCCATCAGAAATAACATTTTATCTTGGCCGAGTTCTGGTTGACTTAGAGATATGACTATTTAAACATTTCATCTGCTTTTGCAGTTTTAGTTTTATGTACTGTTAAATAAAGAATTGTGTTGAGTTCTTACTTCAGATCGTAATAAAAGCTGAGATTTGTTTCTCAAGGTTTCACGGGAATCATCACCTCAATGCACTGCCAGTAGGGTATATCGTTACAATCTGTGTTAGGGTCTTTCCAAGACATGGTTCCCCTGTATCGTGTCCTGCCATCCCTGAAATGCAGATTTTCTTGAATTCAGACATTGTCAGTGTGCTTGTGTTCTTCCAGACGTCTAAACTTCATTTCCAGTTGTGGATTTCACGCATTTGATTGCCAATGCCTTGTCTCCCCTCACGCTCCTAGTTGAACCATCTTGTCTCTTAGGCTTAGTTTCATGCCCTTGCTGTGCTGTGGGTTTCCCAAACCATGGATTTGGACATAGGAGTTTAAGATGGGCGTGAGGTTTTTAAAAGAATATTTCCCATCTGATTTAGGAAACATAAAGATGTGTTTGCTCTCTCAGTTTAGTTTTGTCTTCCTTGAGAGTAGTGTAACATACAATCTATGATTGTCTTAACCATAACATAAGATCTCTTGATATTTTCTTTTGGCAGGAATTTTAGATGAACCAGTCCTTACACTGCACTTGTTCTCCGTTCTGTTAATTTGTTGACTGTCCCCCCCAAAAAAGAACATTAATACCATTACCTGCTGTTTCACAGAGAATTTTTTAAAAAGCTGGTCAAGTTTCAGTATCACCATTTCCAGTAGAAAATTGTTTTTGCTTGTAAAATAAGGAGCCATAGAGTATGTCTCGATTACCAATGGAGTATTACGTGAAGTTTCATTAACTGCATTTGTATCTGGTTACTGTGTTTTACTTTACGTAGAGAAGATAGGTGCTGCTCATCATGCTTCTTTTGAAAGACCAGGTTCACCCAGAAGTTTATAGTGAGCAGTATCTTTGTGTTGGCAGATGCTTACTTGATTGCTGATGTTACTGACTGAAACTCTTGGCGACCTTGAGAATTGTACAGGCAAGTAGAAAGGTATAGTCACCATTTCTTTTTGTTAATACTCTGGAACAATTTTAAACAGTCTAGATCTATCATTAAAAATCAGTTTCTGTTAAGGTGGTGGTTTACTGAAAAGTAGAATTATTTGATAAATTTTTTTTCTCCCAGAAACAGAAGAATGAAATTATTTTCTGTTGAGATTCTATCTGGGTCCTTAACTGTTATCGTAATAGCCCTTTTTGTAGTAGTCAAATCTATAAAGTATAGTTTATTAGTTTAGGACAATTTAAGACTTGTCTTACTGGCCAGTAGGATACTCATTTTGCTGCTAACTACAATTTTTTGGTAGATGTTAATCTAGTACTGGTTTAATGATTATTTAAAAATCTCATTTCTTTTCTACAGGTGTGTGTACACATATCACACATACACCTCCCCCAGAATTTCATGTGATTCCCTGGAGAGAATTCCACTAAATCCTTACTCCAGATAACATTAAAAGACTGTGGATATGAATTTACATTTTGTAAACACAGCATTCATCTACTTTCAGTTTTTCCTTTGGAAATGAAATTAGAGGGTGTGTTTCCCCGCCCTCTCCACTTAATAGTTTCAATATATGTATACAAAAAACAGTGGACTTAAGGGCTTGATGTTTTTTCAGGCCTTGTGTATTCAGGTTTCCAGTTTCCCAGTGCCCTTAATGGATGTTATGAATGCGTAAGTGTATTTTCTTTTAAAGAAAGAAGTTAGATTTATAGTGTTATTTCTTACTTGCTATATTTCTTTGCACTAACAAAGAACTATGTATTTGTTTTATATGACACTTTAGTACCATATTGCCTACAGTGATTCAGTTTCTTAATTTCCAGATTCTAGTTGATAAATACCTTCCACGGTCATTTACAGAGCTGTCATGCACATCTGAAAAACATCACAAATCTCTCTGGTAGTAGGTTGTACTTGAGGCTGGTTACGTTGCAGTGTTCTCTTGTTCCATCCATGGTAGAAGTTGCCATCACGGCGTGGAACAGCTTCTTGTATTGGCACATCTTGTGTGGACAGTGTTTCTTCTCTCTAGACGGGCTGCTGTTGTTGCCTCTGAATTAGTGATATGTGATCTCTGTTGGTTTCATTTTGTGAAGTCTGGTCCTGCTCTGTAACATGCTTTAGGGTCTGCGCCCTGTGTTCATCAGAAACCGTGCCTCTTTTATATGCTCTGCACAAGGATGGACAGAGGCCTAAACAAAGAAAAACCTTTTGTTAAAAAAAAGTAGATTTCAGTAATCATCTGTAAGAATGCATAGCATCAAACTCTCTTTTCTCTATGAATATCTTTGTGTACATTGCCATTAAAAAAATCAATATTAGAATATAATTATAAACTCTTCTAAGATATTGAGAGTGAAAGGTTATGAAGGAAAATTTCCATGTTTCAGTTAAGATTGGATTGCATATGCCTGTAAAGTGCTTTTTTGTTTTTTAAGTTTAGTTATAAAATGGAGTGTGTTCTGTAATCTCTTGACTCTACACTGAATAGAAAATACTTTGCCAGTCTTGTCTTTGGTCATGTCTTGGTCATGTCCTGCAACTTGTAAATATGTGCATGTTGTTTATTATGTTTATCTGCTGCTTGTCTTTTATTGCACTGAATTCTGTAAAGTGAATAATGTTTTTATCATTCATTTTGAAAAAGGCCCCCACCACACTTGTCATTATTTTCCTTTTTAATTAATTGGTAGACTTAGAAATCCGTAGGATTTTTGAAACCCTGAGTGTGAATGAAGAATCATGCTGTGGTCATCACGTCCCTCTCACTTAGTAGGTTAATCGGAAGCCCAGGGTCTTCCACCTCACTTTACAAAACTGTCCTGAAGAACTGTATGCTTGTTTATTGCTACTGAGCTACAATTTGAACATGAAGGAAGGGAGAAATACATATACATATGCACGAGTATGTACATACATGTGTATACATTTGGTTAAATCTTCCTCTGCAGATAGGTTCTAAGGATTTGTGGGATTTCAGATTTCTTCATGCCTGAGTTGTCGGGTACCGTGAACAGCAACAGTTTGAGGACTGTGTAGTGACCTACGTAAAATGAGTCTTTTTTGTGTCAGGAGAGACACGTAAGGAATAGCTTGACACGATATTCTCTGCACAGAGGCCTGAAGATGGTAGATTTGGAATCTAACTTTGTAATGTCAGAATTTAGGTTGGACGTACTCACTTAAGAACTTGGTGAAGCTTGTACTAAGACAATAGACAATAGTCCTTATTTCTTTAGAAATAAGTAGAGGAATAATTTGTTAGGATAGGCAAGGTTTTGAACAGGTGTTTTAAAAAAAACTCTACCTTACCATCTATTTTTTTTTTTCTTACCAGACAATTCACTGTTGAGGCATTCCATGTATAATAAAAAGTGTTCATTGCTGTTTTTGTGTTGTTGGTGGGGGAACTCATACGCTTATGAGCTGTTATTATCAGTGTAGCCGAGTGAGCAAATAACTGTGTAAATAGTCTCTCATAAGATTTCTACTGATAATTGTTTGATGTTTTCTTCCCACTATGAATGGGGGGATCATTTATAAACTCCCTTTCTGGGTAGCTACCAAAAAAAGTACTGGCTTATGGTCCTGTGTGACCCCGTGTCCGTTAAGCCCAGAATATGAGTGCCTTTAGCAAGTGTCAGCATTTCACAGAGAAGAGATGACAGAATTATTGCTATTAATCATGGTTCATAAAACAGGAGTTTGGAATAGCAAAAGTTATGTGGATTCTGTTTTTTTGCTAATGCAATCTCAATTTGATAGTAAGTAAAACTTAATTGATCAGGAAATACACACCCTGAACATGAATCCAGGTGTCTCAGGCTGGCAATAGTCTCCTTGCTGTGTTACTTTTATATTTAGTGAATGGTAGTGTGGAAGATTGGAGGAGCTTGACACTGATGTTTGGATAAATTCTTTATTCCAGTGTCTTTCCAACTCGTCTTTTTCTAAAAGAGGAGAGAATGACATATTTGCAAATAAAATATATTATGAACCTGTGTGGCATGATAATTATTGTGTTAATTCATCTCTTCTTTAAAAGAGGAATCTTTACAAATCAAGTTTGAGGCCTTCAATAATTTCCCTTACATCAATTAATTTAAAATTCTAAATTGCCTGAGTAGCTAGAATCTTTAAAAAACACTGCTAAACTTATTTTGTTATAGAAATACTAACATTTTTTCATGAAAAAATTTAAACATACATCAAAATAGGAAATGCTTTACATACTCATCACTAGACTCTACCATTAACATTTTGCATACTTGTATTTCCGTATCTCTATCTATCCCTCATTCTGTGTCAGTCCGTCAGGACAGACATTGCAGTGTAAATTTCAGACAAAGCACTTCCCCTAGGTGCATTAACAAGGGTTTAATATTGATTTAAATATTAATATCTTTTTGAAAGCAGTGTATGAAGTTGATATGCTGAGCCAATTAACATACTTGTTTTTTTCTCCTGTGGACTTTAGTCTTCCAGTTTCTGTTGTTGTGTGTGCTTAGAGTGAAGGAAGACAATTCTTTTTCCAAACAGAAATTTTTCGGACTTGGTTATTTTAAATGCTTAATTGTCAGCACTGTTAAGGTTTCACGATAAAGAGTTTTTTCTCTTTACTCCTCTTCTGCTGGTGGTATTTTCGTTGAACTATGCAGCTTCTTCAGAAAACTGTAAATGATGGATTGGGGTTTATGAAATCGGTGTATACCTCATTTCACCACTTGCTGCTTTTCCTCCTCTTGTCACTGCTGTCAGCTGCTCTACCAGAAGGTAGAGGGGAGGAAAGGGTCAAACCCATGTATGATGAGCTGTTTCAGGCAACTCAAGAACAGTTTCAGTAGTTTAGAAAGTTGAAACTATTAATTTATCAAAGGAATCTGATTTCAATTGCCTGAGCATTGTAATTACCCATGCTTCCTCTAGCTGTAATTAGCAAAATTTAAAACGATTGTACTGTACAATGAGTTGTTGAAATTGTGAGCCTTAGTAACTATATTTAGCTTTACTCCAATAATGTTTAGAATCTTTTGGGCATATACCTTTATTTTTATGTTCACTTTTTGTGGAGCAACCTGCACAATTTAAGCAACTTCAGGTCATGATGATGCAGTAAGTAAAACCGAATCAGAAATGGAATTGAAATGTTCCTGATTTATATTCTTGTGCTTATTGGATATAGTTCCTGGTTTCTGAAACAACTGAACACTTCCTCTACCCTTAAAAGGAAGATATGTATTTTTACTACTTAGATGTTTATTTTTAGACATTTCACAGTTCTTTTTAACTTCACAATATTCTCATGGCCATAGAACTTGAGTAAGCCCATTGCAATCACTAAAATCTCACTGCACTGTTTAAATACCAACTGATAATGCAGGGTTTATAAGATTTCTTTTAACCTTTAAATGGCCTTCATGAGTCTCTCATCTCTATGTAAGTGCTTAAGTGACCCCCTCACTAGTGAAAATCAATGTTCTGTATCATTGGTTATATGTGTCTTCTCTATGTGAAGTATTTTTTTTTTTTAAAGAAAAGTAACTCCGTGTTTTGAAATGAGTGATGTCATCCTAGGACAAAGCATATGTAGTTTATTTCTACAGTGCAAATCTGGCATTTATGAAAACAAAACTCTTTTCGGAGTGGCTATTGTTTTGCCTTCCATAAATACCTGAGTATCTTCCTGTGGTACTGTAGACCAGTGTGTCATTTTGTAAGAATTTCATGTTGATTCTGCATTGTGTGGTGTTCACTTTGAGGTCCCTATGTTGGCCCTGGTGACCTGGCGCAAGTGGGTGTGTTTGCTTGGAAATGCCTTATTAGAGTATGTGGGCTCTGCTTCAAAACCGTGCACGTATCTGCCGGGACTGAAAGTGTCCTCTCGGATGTCTGCTCTAGATTCAGAAGTAAAACTGATTTTGCTTTCACTGAAAAGGTTGCATTTTAATGCAGTTATTGTCTTAAAAATAAAATCCTGGGAAACCAAGGGAGACATCAGAACCCTTCATGAATGGCATGGCAACTCTTTAAACTGCTTTTGCTGCTTTACAAGGACTGTATCTTTGGTAAAAGATACAGGTGAAACAAATGCCAGTCCAAATTGTATGAAATTGAGGTTGTTTCATGAAATTTTCTTTAAATGTCGCAGGGGTTTCAGATCTTTGTATGGTATGGGAGCAATGTGCCAGTCACTGCTTTGGAAATCTGTTTTTTGTTCTGGGACTGCAGAAATGACAAATGTGTCACGGGATTAAAACCAATCAACTGTGAATTGTGAAACTGAAATTGCTCTTTTGGTTTTGATTTCCTCAGCATATTGAATATAGAAATCTGAAAGTTAGTTAAAATTTATATTGCTTCTGTTGATGGCTCATTTTGGCTGTGTATTCTCACTTATGTACTGATTTCTGATAAAAGCTTGATGTTATTATAACAGGCATTTTGTGTTCAATTGAATAAAACAGTGTCTGAGTCTTGTCTGCAAATGGTTTGGTTCTGAGTTGGAGGTCAAGGGAGACAGTAAATCGTCAGCACGGAGGTGTTCCTTCCATGCTGGTTGCTGAGGAATGTGGGGTCTCCATTCCTCATTCTGCACATCATCTGCCTTGCGCTCCCAGAACTCACACAGAGCACTGGAAACGCTGGGGCTTGCAGCGGAGCTGACCGAGCTGCCCACATCGCCTGTTCCCCCGCTACTGGAGCTGGCGCAGGGCTGCAATGTGTTCCCAGTTTTAGTGATCTGTTTTCATACTTAACCTTCCCTTTAAACATGAGAAAAGTTGGCCTTAGCAGGACCACAGCCATTGCTTCTGGAAACAAACACATATTAAAAAGCATATACTTATTCATCTTTTGGATGTTTTGTATATAAAATATTCTTACAGATATAGTCAGTTTATATATGCAATTTATTATTGGAATGTGATCCTTTGAGCACTCTAATTGATATGCAGTGTGCTTTTGAATTTAAATGCTCATTTTAAAAAGTAGATTATAGGCGGTAAGAAGGCTGTTATGTTTTGTTTAATCGAGATGCAAGACACATACACTGGGTGTCGTGGGAAAATTCTTGTGTCTGCACACACAAAAAAGTTTCTGAATGAAGTGAATAGGTCACATTGAATTTTTGTGTTGTAAAATACAGCATCAGCACACTTACTAAATCATCTCCAAGAGATTTTTTAGCTTAAAAGGAAGCTGTGATAATGGTTGTAAAAACGTCTTAAACCACTAGATTTTCAGCTTTTCTTTCTTCAGGTATTTCTGAGGCTTATTCATTGCCTAGTGTTATCCTTTAAAATCACTTTCCGTGAACTTTTCCAGGTCTTACAAATTGATGCGAGATTGTCAAGAGAACAGAAATACATCTTTTTATGATGAGTTTTAAGACTCATCATTTGAGCTTAGGCCTGACCCACCAAGTGTTATTTTTATTTGTGGGATATTTATAAGCTGTTGAGAAGTGGGAACTTAAGAAAAATATGAAAATAGTGTATATAGTGAAATGTGAATACTATTTAATAAAAATGACTGAGCTGTTATCAACGAAATAAACCCAAATACCTTCGGTCTATGGTGTGTATGTGCTTGGGTGTGTCTGTTACACACACACACACACACACACACAGACACACACTGTGTAAGTGGGATGTATGTAAGAAGTAAGTCTGGAAATTCGCAATGAAACGTCCAAAGAAAGGGACAGATGATTCTGCCACTGGAAGAAGTAAGGCAGTTATAATTTAATGCTTGGCATTTTGGGTGTCTTTAAGTGTGTAATTAGAGTTTCAAATGTGTTTTGGCTGGCAGCTGCCCCTCTAGACAGAAGCAAGACGTCTTTCATTTTAGCTTCAATTTTTAATCTTTGTCTATGCCCGAGACGCTTCTCAAACCCTGTTTTCTAGTTCACCAGGTTATGGAATTAGACTAAAGGTATCTAGCGCCACCGTGTGGATTCTCCAAAATTTGCAGTTAGCTGTTCGGTCGGTGTAATCATTTTGAAGCAGGATTTTTGGTTAAAAAAACCCTACCTTTGGAGGACATGAGTTTCTTTTGGTAAACAAAACAAAACTCAGTTTTTAATATGTAAATAAGCAAGGACAAACATGTATTTAAGAGATAGTGAGGGTCGTATTTTTTACAGCTTTAAGCTGTCTGAGGGTGGAGAAATGAACTGAGAATCAGGATATTTATATGTATGCACAGATATAGATGCATATATAAAAATATACTTTTTGTGACGCTTTATTTTTCTTTTGAAAATCTGTCATTTATACATATTTCTGTATGTGGACCACAAAAAACATGGAATTAAAATTACAGTCAATGAAAACCCTAAACAAAAAGTAAAGAACTATAAAAAATCTTGACTCAAAAAAGACTGGTGAAAATTAAAAACAAGTGATACAAAACACAGAAATTATGCTACTAATATGAAAACTGAGCTATAAAGTATTGCATTTTCCCACATATATTTTGGGGGAGAATATAATATTTTCTACTTCAGTAGGCTAGCTATATGAAATGGGGCATCTGTTAAGTTGTTTATTAAATATTTCAAACATTTTTAAAAAG
>RJWT010037590.1:0-13028 GCA_004365215.1 Cuniculus paca | reverse complement strand
TATAAAATTACAGACAGGAATATTTTGTTACATCAACATAAAATGAGTAAAATATCCAAACAACTCACACACAGAATACTTGTGAATTTACCACCTAAAACCTACAACTCACCACCACACAGGAGCATTCCTCTGTGAGCATTCTCAGATGTTCCTCAATGTGTCCAACTCATAACTTACTTGTCAGAATCTCTTACAGGGAGGGAGGGAGAGGAAGGCCAAGAAAGGGCTGTTACCTACAACACTAGGTGTTATTCATAATTTATTTACTTGCTTTACACCATTTCTAAAAATATTTCTTTTAAATCCAGAGGGACAATCCCCCTTTCAATGTTTTCCGATGCTCAATTCTAAATAGATGGCATGCTTAACCCTATAGAATAATTTAGGAGTTTAAGATCTGTAAAGAAAAATACTGCAGAGGGGGCCGCTGCTGCTCCTTTTGAAACAGTCTCTGCCCCTATCTCTCACAGAGCTGAGTGCCCGGTTCCCAGAGACACAACTCTGAGACCGCCCAGGCCATTTTCCCTAAAGGCAGCCGTGGGAGGACGCGACCCTTCTTCTCAGCTCTTTCCCAGGCTGGCAAGATTATTTTTCCAGACTAATCAACACATGTTGAAGGGAGGAGGAGAGCTCTTTTGTACAATGGTGTCTAAACAGAGGCAGCTCCACCGTGGTTTTGGCTGGGCGGGTGGAGGTGACCAAAGATGCAATTATAATGTAGCCCATCCTCTCCCACAAGACCCATTTTAACCAGTGTGTAATAAAGCCCCAGCTCATCCACCCTCTGATTTGGGTCAAATGAGATGAATTTTTAGCTTTTCTGGGGAGTTTGTGCCAGTAGGAAGGCAGAAGGGAGGAGGAGGAGGAGGAGGGAAGGGACAAACAAATTTGCTATCGTTCCTAGAAGAAAGGGACAGAGGAAGTAAATGAAGCTGGACTAGGGAAGTCTTCCTTTCACTTCCTCCCGCTGTCTTTGTTCCCAAGTTAGCCATCCGGGTCCCAAAACCTTGGCTGTCACTATGGGCCTCTCTCTCCCTTGCTTTGCTCCTGAAAACCACGAATCAGCTCTCACCATTGGCTCCCACGACACCACACACTCCACTCCCTCTGCTACCTTGCTCACTTCCCTCTCGTGGACTCTTTGGCCTTCTAACTACGAGAAGGTATTACTAGCATGCCCAGCCCTCACCACCTTGGCTTTGCTCATTCTGCTTCCTCAGCTAAAACACTGTCCTTCCTGATCTTGTCACCTGAGCCCAACTTTATTGGACTAACTCTCACCATCCTTGAAGACTTGGCCCAGATGTCACCTCCTCCAAAAAACCTCCCTAATTAGGTGCCTGTCTTCCATGTTCCCATCCGCCCTCTCTCCTGCTCCCACGCACATTAAGATGTACCCGGAAAGTGAGTGTTACTGTGATGGGCCTGGGGGAGAGGAGGGAGAAGTAATCCTGGAATGCAAGGGTTGGGGGTAGGGGCGCCAGGCCACGGTGAGGGCTGCAGGATGAGCACTGCGGGGTCAGCATCCCTATAGCCCATGGGGTAAGAGGGGTTGCCAGGAACAGACAGAAACAGCTCCAACCAGCCCCAGCTGTGTGAAAGGTGGGGACTCAACTCCATGGAGTGCTTGGGCTGAGGAGGGACTGGACAGCACTAGAGACAGGACTGTGATGCTGTTCTGGACCTGCACATGTGGGGCTTCACCCTGCAGCAGGGAGGCAGGGCACCTTGGAAATGGCTGTGGGCCATTTACAAAGCCTCAGACTCATGGACCTTCATTACTGAAATTGCCGAAAGAACTATGTGTACCCGGTTAGAAAGCTCAGCAGACGGAGGGTAATGAGGATCTCCTAAAACAGACAATGGTAGGGTGAGACAAAGGTTGGATTATTTATGTATGCCTCCCTCCCCAGGAAAATGTCATTTCTTCCCTATTCCACCCCACCCTCCCACGGCTGTCTGTCCATGGAGGGGCCACCGTCAAGCCCTCTCCCACCTTGGGTTCTTGGCCTTTTCCTTCTTTGCTGGGTACTCATCTTTTGTGTCCTTGAGTCCCCCTTTTCCTGCCAGGAGTCCTGAGTACTCATTAAGCCCTCAGGCAGATAGAAACAGAGCAGGGTCTTCACACGTGCAAGCACTCTAACTCCAGCAGTGTGGACAGTGAATCATTTCACGCATATATATATGCATGGCCGGTTTTCAAACACATGCAGTTGGGGTGGGAGTACATTCATCACAAATGTGGGTTAAAACATTGCTGAATCAGAGGAGGGGTAGCCAGGTGGGACTGGGGAACAGTTTGAGGCCCCAAAACAGATGCTCATCTTCAAAAGGATGGAGACAACAGAACTGAAATGTAAGCTCCTTGGTGGTGAGAAGCAGTTGCTTCTCTGTAACCTCACAGGATGGAGAATAGAGCTTCCCATCATAAGCATTTGATAGAGTATTTGGTGATAGAATGTTTGTTGAGTGACTTGTTGAGCACAGGTGGCCTATCTGCCTTCAAGTTTTCAGTATCACCTCTACCTTGGTAAATAGGAAATAACTTGGAGCATCAGTAATGAAGTAGGGCAAAGGCCTCAGTAAATAGCAAGCACCAGTGTAGGCTTTGCCCTTCCAGTCAGATTGGCCCAGCACTCAGGCCATACATCTGGTTATATGTGGAAGAGGAAAATGCTAAACTACAACATTTACATGAGCTAAGTCTCTCCAGGAAAAAAGAACAGTGCTTCCCTGCTCCTTCCAGGCTCAAAACCTCCAAAGGCATCTCTTGCTCACTTCTCAAACTGAATATAATTGTCCCTCACAATCCAAGAATTTCACTTTCCATGGCTTCGGTTACCTGTGATCAACTACAATTTGAAAATATTAAATGGAAATTTCTAGAAATAAATAATTCATGTTTTAAATAACTTTTACAATAGTATATTTTCATAACTGTTTGACTTTATTATTAATTATTGCTCTTAATTGCTTACTATCTCTGACTCACAAGTTAAACTCTGTCACAGGTATGTATGTACAGGAGAAGCAGCATGTATAGGGTTCAGTCTTATCTCTGGGGGTTGGTGAACATATCTACCATGGATAAGGGGGAGCGCCACTGTACTCAAGGACAAAGTGGAATGTTTCATGGTGGCTTTTCTTGTTATATTTTGAAATTATGGCAATATTGAAGCATTATTGGGCTGAAGAATTTTAGAGGAAATTCTTTTTATCCTGATTTATAAATTGTTTAATCAGAAGAAACAACACTGTTCCCCAAGCTGCACTGTCTGCACGGTCAGGCTGACTTTCATGCTGCTGGTCACTACATCAGCTGAGGCGGTCCTGTCAGTCCTAGCGAGCGTGCCAAGACACATTCAGAGCAGCTGCAACTTCATTCAGCATTCTCTGAGCACCTACCATGCACCAGAGAGTGAGCTGGGCTCTCTTTCCTAAGTTATCTCATTTAACCTATGAGAATCCTGTGCGATGTTGATGTTTGCCCCCATTTTCTTACATGGAGCCTGGGCAAGGAAAGCCAAGTCCCAGGTTCCAGGACTGCAGTGCATTGCTGGTCTGCTCCATTGGATGCAAACTTTATTTGAGAACACTTGACAATGGTTGGAAGAATGGTGTGCAAACACCTAAAGAAGACTCCTAGGATGTCAGGGCTTGATGGGACTTTTACAGTTGAGGATGCTGAGGCCCAGAGAGGGAGAAAGATGCGTCTGTCTGGTTATGGAACAAAGCATAGCCTGAACTCTTCATCAAGGCAGGGCACACAAGCAGGCAGAGGAAAGCACAGGCACTACTCTGACATCCATGCTTAACCTCACTCTGCTTGGCTCTACACAGACCCAGGCAGCAGACACTGTTCCAGAAAGAATTATGAAGACTCCATTCTCACCCCTAAAGTGACCCTCTGTGCGTCCCACCTCTACAGCCTAGAGGTGAGATCAGAAGTCTTGCTTTTCCCAGGACTCTGCTGGTTTAAACACTGAAAGTCTCACATTCTATAAATGTCCTCAGGCCAAGCCAAGCTGGGATGGTTGGTCACCCCTAAACTGTCTCCATCTTCCTGCATATGCCACCCACGTCCACTGTCTTTAAGAATCAGGTGACCCCCAGCTGCACCAGACAGCGTGGGGGTTTTGTTCCCACCCACGCCCTTGAAGTGCTGCCCTGCCCCATTCGATGCCAGAGGAAAAATTCCTGCTGTCACCGCAGATTGCTCAACACGGGCACCTCTCTGTCTTACCTGTGAGGGGGCAGCTCTCTGCCGCAGGCTCCAAGGACAAGGCAGAGGGTGGAGAGACAGACTGCGATAGAAATGGGAAAAAGGCAGGGAGAAGAACTGAATATAAGTGAAATACGAGGAGAAAGGAGCAGAGGGAAGCAGGGACAAGGAAACTATAGAAGAAGGGCAGAAAGAAGGCAAGGTGACAGTAAGGGTTACAGAAGAAAAGGAATGGTCAATTGCCACGACCAACTGGGGCCCAGGTCCTCAGCACCTGCATACTGGGCAGAGATGTATTTATCTGGTTCTGAGACCTTATTTTGAGATTTTGGGGTTCGTACACCTAGGAGGTAAGAGTCCAGAGCAGAAATCAATACTGAACTCTTTTTTGAACCCATCAAAAATTTTCATGTATCTTGTCTTTGGCAGAATCTTAAATATTCCTTAATAAGGATGGTGACAATAGTTGATATTGATCACTGGCAATCCAGTCCTTTTAAGTAGGTCTTTCCAAGTCAACGTCAACACAAAGTTGGGTAATTATCTTGGAAATTTGAGCAACCAGGTCATGGAGAATGAGAAGGTGGCCCCAATCCACTGGGAAACAGAAACAGGACTGTCTGCAACTGGATGGGGTAACTGGAAGGCACCTAAGTTCTATTCATCCCAGTGCACGTCTTCCGTCACCTAATGTGATGCCACTCAGCCTGCAATTCCTACAATAAGGAACTCCCATCAGGAGAGCTCTTAACAAGGAGCTCTGGTTTTCATCCCACATCCAATTCATTCCAGGATTTCTGCACTAGTCTCAGAGTTGTGAGCTTCTTAGATCAATGGTTGTCTCCAATGAATCTGGGCCTACTGACCATGCCACCAGCATGTGTACTGAGGGAAAAGGAAAATGGTAATAGAAATGAGAAGAATGGAAGGGCTTTCCAGAAAATGGAAAGAGATTAAAATCCATTCTTATTACACTGGCTCCCTGGAATGTTTTCGGTACCCTCCTTCCCCAGCCCAGGAAAAGGACTCTGTGGTGAAAGGTTTTGACTGCCAACCAAGTGCCTGGCATATCTTTTGGATTGGGAAAGTCCTCCAGTGTGAAAGCTTTGATAGCAGCAAGCAGGACCCTACCTCTCCAGGAGGAAGAGAGGGCTCCTCCCACTGGATCACAGGAGCACAGGAGCACATCAGTATGCCCAGTTCACTGGGCACCACTGACAGGACTGTGGATTTTAAGTGACAGCTAGCAGCTGCAGCTTATGTCTTTTACTGGGTACAATGAACTTTTAATAGCATAAATATGAGGGATACCTAAATGCCAGAATCCTATAGGAGATTTCTAATGAACAGTAGATATACACACTCACAACTGAGAAAGCCTATAGTAAGCGGACCTGCATAACTGTTCAGCATTGCATTTTCTGAATGTGTTTAATTTCTCTGTTTTGCCTAACACTTTCTAAAGTCTTGCGGAAGTGGCGTGACATGCATACCTTCCGAGACAGCAGTATGGAGCTGTGCTTTCTAGTCCTCTTGGTCATGGAATTCATAGAGAAATAATATTTTTATGGTTCCCATAAGTCCAGGCACTTTCAGGGGTCACTGGCCCACTCAGTACGAGGGATGAAGGGGTCAGGATCTGGGCACAAAGCCATTAGTTGAGAAGTTCTAAAATAGAGGACAGACCCTCTGGGACAGATGCTTAGAGGCCTGAGCTCTTGCCCTGTCTCTGGCTCACACCACCTCCTGGACACTGGAGAGGTAGCCATGACTGCCTAAGGCCTCCTCTACCGCACTGCACAGTTGCCCTCCACAGTTCTCACCAGAGAATGCTTTGTTTTTTAAGTTAGAGATGAGGGTGCAGAGAGGGGCAGCTGATCCTCCAACCAACCCTACCCTTATAGTTATCTCAGGAGTAGGACTTTTTAGCTCTGCTTTCTACCTACTTCTCTGCCCCCTTCCCACTCAGGGCCTGGATCCAGCCCAGCAGGCAGTATACAAAAGCTCCATGGGTAAGGCAACGCTGTCTCAGGAGGTCTCCTGTGTCCAGCCAGTGGCATCTGCCTTTACCTGTTAGCCAGGTACCATCTCCTGGCTGGGCCTGACTTTTGGCTCCCATACCATATACTTCTTGAGGCCCCATACTCCCTGTAGGGCATCCCTGGGACCTGGGCTACCACTCATTTTGGTTCCATCATCCCTGGTTTGCAGTCCTGTCTCCAAAGTCCCCGTCTCCTACAGCTTGCCTCATCTTACTCCTTTAGGATGCCAATCTCTAGCCATCATCACACGTATATTGAGAGGATCTACACACCCTTCTGATGTGGACTCTGCCAAGCCTCAGGAGGCAGACGTAGGGTGACATATTACTTGCAAAACTAACCATCTGAACTGGGCTTTGACTTAGATCAACCTCTGTCTCACAAGCCATTTTAATACTGAGCAAGAGGCAAGTATGCAGAGACCATATCTGTAGATTACGGCATTAAGTGTGCAAACCCAAGCATAAATGAATCAGCCACAAAATTATAGATACCAGCAGGACCTGGATATAAATCCAGAGTTGGCAATCACTAGAAGGCCTCCTAACTGTCCCCTGTACTTAGAGGCAGATTCAATTGATAGCTCCCCCAGAGATCTTAAGAAGCGTGCCTACAGGCTGGAGAGACGCTGGGCATGGGCTCATGTTTGCAGAAGGATACTTCTTTTTGAGCCATATGAAATACGAGAATGAGCAGCCACTGAATGTTAGGAGTCCTGGGTTTAAGACCCAGCCCTATTGTTGGCCAAAATGTATAAGCTGGAAGGGCTGTGAGCCTTCTTGAGCTACAGCATCCCTCAGTGAAGGAGCTGGGCTTCACACTGAAAGTCCCATCATGGCTGTACAATCTACAAGACAGTGATGAGGAAAACAGCATAGTAGAGCTGGTTATAGGCCCTTGGGTGAGCTGTCTACTCTGTTTCTCTTATTTATAATAATGAGGTGTGTGATAGTATTACAGGTCAATTTGGCTGAGTCATGGTATTCAGACATTTGGTCAAACACAAGCAAATGTCACTGTAAGTATTTATTTATTTTTTATTTTGCAGCACCAGGGGTCAAACTCGTGATCTCATGCTTGCCAAGCAGGTGCATAGGCCACCGAGCTAAATCCCCAGTCCTTGTCTTTTCGAGACAGGGTCTCGCTATGCTGTTCAGACTGGCCTTGAGATCGCTTTGTAGCCCAGGTTGGTCTCGAACTCACAATGATCCTCCTGTCTTAGCCTCCCGAGTACTGGGATTAAAGATGAGATTAACATTTGCATTAGTATTGTTTGAGTAAAGTAGATTACTCTATATAGGTGGGTCTCATCCAATCAGTCGAAGGCTTTAAGAGAAAAAGACTGAGACACCTAGGGGAAGTGGGAGCTCTGTCCACAGATGGCCTTCATCAAGTTGCAACATCACCTCTTCCCTGGTTCTCCAGTCCTTCCCAATTTTGAAGTTGCCAGCCCTACAATAACTGCACATGCACATACATCCTATTGATGCTGTTTTTTGGGACAGCTCTGACTAATGCATTGTGGCCAGATGAAGTCAGTGGTACTCAGATTTGGGCCCCATGGGTCTTAATCCAGGCTTCACATTAGACACCACAGGAACTATGTAAAAACAGCAGCTTTCAGTTTCTAAATCCAGGCCAGTTGAACTGAACTCTGGAAATGGCACATGAGCATTAGTGTCTTTAAACACCCCAGGGCCTCCCCACAGCAGCCAGATCCACACTGAGTGCACAGCAGAGTCATTTTGAAGATGATTAAAAGTGCATATTCCCTGTGTCCTTGCAAGCCCTATGAATCAGAACCTCTGACAAGCTCCTGGCACCCCTAGGTTTAATAAGCTTTCAGCACAAGGGGCAACTGCTCTCACGTTTGAGAGTCCTAGGCCTGCACCAACTCTCAGGGCCCTTTTGATGTTGACAATCGACAGTTCTGTGATCTAGGTCTTGGGGCTGGAACATTCTGCCTCTTCTCTGATGGAGGCCAAGGACATCACAGCAAAAGGAGCCCAGAGGGACTTAGGATCTGAGAAGAGGATGAGCTCTTTCTAGAGTTCACTGAATCAAAAGGAATCTGTATCCACTCCTATGTCTCCATCAAGGATGCACTGCTGCTGCCAGGAAGGCCACCTTTGCTCCTCCTGCAGGACACCCATCTTGATGTCCCCAGATCCAGGGCAGGGAGGGGCAGAGGATACAGCAGGTGCTCATGCATTTCTATTGCCTAAGTGAATGCATGACCACCTGGTCCCATCATCATGGGGTTCACCCCTCTCCAGGTGTCTCTGTGGGTGGCACACCTTTTGCCTTGCCTAATTCTTCCCTGCTGCAGTTGGAAAATGTCCTTCCTTTTTTTCTTTTCTTGCCTCCTAGCCACTGTTCAGTAGCCAGTAGATGCCTTCTTCCTTTGATAGATCTTCCCTGATTCTTCTCTTCTGTATTTCCTCCCTGCACTGGTGGACCCTGGCAGGCCCAGGGAGCTACCCCATAATGGTCCTCAAGGCTCTCATCTCCCCTGCTCCCCTGTCATCTCCTAGACTAGTGGTGGTAAACCAATGGCACACGTGTTATTGTGTTTTTCTTTAAAGACAAAAGATGTTAATGTAGAGTTGTTTTCTATAAAAGGAAACCTCAGTATTCAGGCTTCATTGCAGTGTTGGCAGAGGATGGCCAGGCACACAGTAGGAAGCTGTAAAAGCTCATGGCTTGCAAATGCAGAAGAAATCCCAGCTTGCATATGTGGTATGGATAGCAAGTTTGGCTCCTCTAATTCTCCCTTTACTTGAAGCCTCTACTGTCAGGAGCAAGACTCTGTGCTGTTTGTACATTGCCCTGAAGCCCGCTCTTTCCATCCCTGGGGCCGTACTCCAAAGCCACTTGAGGGGCAAGGTTCCTAAGGCGCTGCCTGCAGGAGCAGAAGGCTCTTCTCTGTCCTTGAGAAGGGCAAGGATGACGGCAGGACTAAGCCAAAGGGGATGGGTCAGAAAGAAGATCTGTTCTATTGCACAGTAGAGAAACTAGAGTTAATATTATATCGTATACTTCAAAAGAATTAGAGGACGCATTCATCCACTAGACTGCGTTTGCTGTGCCAGAGACTTCTGTTCACTGCTGTCTGTCTTTGAATGTCTTACCATGAAGAAATGATGAATGTTGGAAGAGATGGATACACTAAATACTCTGATCTGACCATTCATAATGTTTGCATGCGTTGAAACATGACACTGTACCCCGCACATATGTACAATCAGATGTCAATTAAAAATAAAATAAAAGTAAAAAGAGGGAAAAGATTGTGCCACCTATCACCCAAACAGCAATTTCACCCCAGATTTGCAATGAGAGTTTAAATTTGACCTTTTATGAGAAATTATTAAAGACCTTATATAAAACTAGCAAACGTTCCCGCTCTTCACACATTTATTACAGTTTGGCTAATGTGTTCGAATAAACCCCTCCTGCCGAATAAAAAAGGCCCAGGGAACTAAGCAGTTGGCAAGGGCCTCAGGGAGGCAGAGTCTGGCCCTGCAGGGGGAACCGAGGGGAGGGAGGTGTCAGGCACTTGCCCAGTCCTTTGCGTACATACTTTTTTTTGGAGGTGGCACCAGGGGTTAAACTCAGGACCTCACACTTGCCAGGCAGGCCCTATGCTTTTGCTGAGTCCTGGCAAGAGTCCTAAATCATGAGCCCTTTTCACAGTTCAGGCAGCTGAGGCACACAGAGCTGAAGTAAATCACCCAAGGTACTAAGGCCCCTGTGCAATGGGGCCACAACACAAACCCAGGTGACTCTAGCGGCATCAAAGTAGTGTCACAGAGGCAGGAAGGAAATGACCTCTTCAGTTACTGAATGTACTGTGTTACACAGACTATGTGCCAGGCATTGCTAGGCATACAGACAGCAGAGAACAAAAGTGTCAGGCACAGAAAACTCAGTCTAGTGAATGAAGGACGGAGGGTTCTACCCTGCTGGTGCAGGACTGCAGGTAGCAGAAGGAAGACGAGAAGCAAGGCAGCCCCCATCTCAGTGAAGTATCAGCCAAGGGCCCAGCAAATCTGGACAGAACCCACCCCATCTCAGTGTGAGACTTGCAATAGGCAAACAGGCAAAGACTGAAAGGAGAAGGTAGAACCTTGCTCCCCGTGGGACATTTGTGGCAGAAGTATTTTTAGGATCGCAGAAGGTGGGAGATATTTTTGGGATGGGCTGCTTTTCCTACTGCTCCTCAGATCCCCTCCCAGTGGGAGCCAGAGGAAGAGCCCATGGTGGGGGAGGGGTTTGACGGGCCTGCTCTGCACAGGAGAAAGTCCCTCTGGGCTTTGGCTTTGCCCTTGGGGTGGGACCCCGGAGGTTTGACCCTGGTCAGCACCTGGTTGCCTCCCTTCCACGGCCACTTCCCTTTTGAGACTGAATGAAGCCTGAGGCCCCCCTCCCCCTCCAGGCCACATCCCCATTCTCCCTTCAGGATGACCTGAAAGGGAAGTTTATAAGAGGAAAAGGAATGAAAAGGATCTTATTTAACAGCACATACTGGGCGGAGGAACTTCCTGACAGGAACCGATGTGGAAACCAGGCCCAGTTTGGCCATGGAAAACTGGTTTGGCTCAGAACTGGCCAGAGTGGACAGGAGGCCTTGGGAAGCTGTACATCGCAATTAAACTGGCTTTGTCCGAGTTCTTCTTTCTTATCCCCTTTACACAAGCAGACACTATAATAATCTGTGCACCACAGGGGGAGAAAGGTGCCATTTTTTCTTTTAATTTGGGGGAAAAAACCCACCTTCCTTTAGGTCACAGCCATGGATGGCAAATCAGGAGCAGATGTAGGCATGTGAGCAGGGCCAGGCTGAGCAGAACCGCTGCCACCAGGCACCCAGCCTGAGTCACCCGGGTGGGGCGGGCAGGCAGTGGTGGGCAGGGGTGGTTATCTTTATTCCTGGGCTTGGTGTCGGGTACAGGAAACAATGCAAACAGAGGAGTCCTTGAGCTGGGAGAGGCGCACGGCTGGAGCAGGTACAGACAGGTTCCTAGCAGGCTGCTCCTTGGGCCCTGAGTTTGAACACGGAGAAGGCCTGTCTTCTGCCCCCTGCCCTCCTCCCTCTCCCCACCCTAGGAAACCTCACTGTTGCTTTTACGCAAGGCTAGCCTTGGCTGGCTGGCCAGTTGGTCTCCACCCTGCTCCCCACCCCCTCTCTTCAAGAGCCAGGTCAGGCAGCAAGCTGGCAGGAGAGGGTCTGTGTGGGTGTTTCAGCCCTGCCTAGCTCCCTGGGCTCCTGTGCCACGTCCCTGCAGAATGCCCCATGCCCTCTGCTCACATCTCCCTTTGCTCTCATCACTCTGAGTTGTCTCCTGTAGTCTCTAGCAGTAACAGAAGCTCCATAAGCGGAAGGCCTTTTCCCTGACTCTCAGGCCCGAGCCGGGTAATCATCCTTCATGTGACCTGTGCCAAGATCACCCTCCACCAGGAGTTCGGTCATCCCTGAGAGGTTGCTTAGTCCTACCCATGACACTGCTCCCTAGATATGAGCTTGCAGGAGCCGGGCCTCCCTGGTCTCTGGCTCTCCAGCAGTGGCCTGATACATCCTAGGGGCTCGGCGGGTGCCTGTCGTGTGAAAGGATGAGGACCATGGATGGGCACTGCGAGAGGCCCAGAGAGGAGAGCAGCTTAGAACACCCAGTACCGTGCAGTTCTGCATGCCATGGGCCTTAGGGACCCCTTGCATAAAGAACAGGGCTTTCATGGTGCACTCAGCCGACTAAAGAAGCTGTCCCTGGTTTGGGACAGAGTGACCCAATTTTCCCATCCCCCACAAACCTTCCCAAGACAAAAAAGAGGGAAGAGTAAAGTCATTTTTTCCAAGATGCTTGCTAGGGCCAAACACAAACAGAATCTTAGACGTGTTTATCCGGAGGGCCTGGGAAATCCACGGTGGAAAAGCACTATCAAGGGTGCTTTGGCTCAAAGGACCTAAAACCTAGGCCTCCTGCTGGGAAAATCCTTTGCATCCACTGACGATTTTCTGATACGCCACATAGTTATTAACACATTGGCATTTTTTTTTAAATTCTCAGATTTCTTTTGACCTTTGGCCCCTCTACGTAATTAAATAGGTCATCTATCAAAATGCTCAGGGGAGGTGGTGGCACAAGGTAGAAGGAGAGGAGGGAAAGAGGTATTTGGTGATGTCCCAGTATCCAGGTCTCTAGGCCTTCTCCATCCTGTCCCTCCCCCGCTGCAGAGCCATGGCCTTGTCAGGAGATACCATGTGCACTGCATGGTGCTATGTGCCAGCTGCCACAGGGGGCACTCTGGACACCCCACTCCGCAGACTGCTTCCTTCTAGAAAATACTTCTAGTCATCCTTGCCCCGGTCAAGCATCCATCTTGCTCCACCGAGATACATAAGGATGCGAGATTCCACAGGGACTGTCCAGGGTTAGTGGCAGGTCCTTGGCATTCTGCCCATGAGGCTCTTCTGGTCTTGTGCCCAAGGAGAAGCAAGATGAGGTGGCAGCAGCCAGCCCAGAGAGGGAGAACAGGGTAGAACCTCTGTGGGATCTTCTGATGCCCTTCTTCCTCCACTGCGGGCTGAGCGAGGCCATGGGCTCAGTGATTGCTCAGTTCCGGATTGATTTATCCCACATCTTGCCCCCGGCCTCCCAGGATGGCATGCACGGGGCTTCATGCACAGCTTCAGGACAGCATGAAAGAATCCCAAGGCCTGATTCCTGGTGGGGGTGGGGGAGCAGGGGATGCCTGCCTGC
>RJWT010037589.1:0-13029 GCA_004365215.1 Cuniculus paca | reverse complement strand
GCTAGATCCCTGGCCCTGGTGTTTTTGAGACAGGGTCTCACTATGCCGTTCAGGCTGGCCTTGAGCTCTCACTTTGTAGCCCAGGCTGGTCTCCAACTCACAACGATCCGCCTGTCTCAGCCTCCCGAGTGCTGGGATTACAGGCGTGAGCCACCACGCCCGGCTCTCCGATTTCAGTTTCTTCGATGGTAAGATGATGATTATGGGGCCACTTCCAGGATTACTGGGGAAATGAAATTTGCCAACACCATGTCTGGCACATAGAAGGCTTCAAACTGATAGCAGTGAGTAGTAGTGGTACCAGTTGCAGAGATCAACCCATAACTTCGTTGGACACATACCCTAGGGAACAGAGCTTTAGATTTGAAGAAGACCTGGGTTCAGATTTTCACTTGCTGTGTGACCTTGGCAAATACAGTACCGGGCACTAAAGCAAGCATGGAAGAGCTTGGCTAAATTTTCTATGAAATTTTCCTGACATCTGTATGAGCTGCTGCCAGATAGTGGAGTTGGACTGGGACCAAATAGCCTGACTTCACAGAAACGTGGCAAGTAGAACAAAAGAAACACCATATGCTTTTCCAAACATGTTTGCTTTTTCCTTATTATGTAAAACTGAAGCCCAGAACATACCATACTACTTTCTAATCACTATATGCACTATCTAGGACTAGTTTTTAGAAAGACCCACCAAATACACTGAGGTTTCTCATTAATATTCAATGATTAGCACTGGAGAACAAGATCTATTGGTCCTATATATTATTTACAATTATACATATTTACAAAAAGCAAATACATGTTGAGATGTTCAGGGTGAACTTGAGCTAAAAAAATCTCAAGCCAACTCCACTCCTTTTCCTCTCAGATCTCTACTCCTGTTTTTCCAGAGGGAAAGACTTCCATGTTGTTGATACTGGGATGATATCAGAACCTCCAAATATGATACAAGGGATTCCCTTGTATCATATTACAACTCCCAACCCATTAGATGTCTGATACACCAAATTCATGTTCTCTAACGCTGAAGGATGAATACTAGGAACAATGGAAGTTAAGAGTAGGAAATACTTATTGAG
The DNA here is from genome assembly GCA_004365215.1 of Cuniculus paca. Lineage (NCBI taxonomy): Eukaryota > Metazoa > Chordata > Mammalia > Rodentia > Cuniculidae > Cuniculus > Cuniculus paca. Next base: position 11,950 of record RJWT010037589.1, on the reverse strand, counting down.
AGATAGAAAGCTCCTACCCGAGAGGGTCAGGAGGATACACCTGAAAAGTGGGTTGCCCCAAGGACCCCCCTTCTTAGAAGTTTTATGGAACTCAACCACATGCATACAATGAGTTACAGCTGTGCTCAGCCAATAAGATTTTAAGTGTAGCTGCTTAACTAAGTTTGATCCAGTGGGGAAGCAAGTCACCTAGTGAGTGGGCACGGAAAGAACAAAGAACTTTCAGGTAGGTGATGAAACCAGGGTCTTGGTTGCCCACTGAGGTGACCAATACCTATCTCAACTGTATTAGACCAAGTGTTATTGTTACAGGCAGCGGAGTTAGAAATATAGGCAGTCAGATAGGGCCAGGCCCTCGAAAAGTGGACACAGAGGACCAGATGTCTTGTCACCTTGGAGGACACAGACACCTCCCGCTGTAAGCCAGATCTCAGGACAAAAGGCAAAACAAATACAACCACACCCTAAGTAAAAACATCAGGGATTGACATTCTAAATAGGTATGGATTACATTGACCATCCCAATCCCCTATAGGAAGAGTCACTGATCCTTAAGAATGCTCACTTGCTACATGACTCTCTTCTCTATTCATCCCTGATTTGGTCAATTTTACCTGAACAATTAATCTTATTGGTTGACCATAGTTCTGTCCCACATCATGCTCCCAGGTTTTCCCCACCTTGGACCCACCTAACCTCATGGTTTTACTCTATAAAAGTCTCTCAAAAAGCCAGTCTTTGGCAACCCACTCAGGACCACTTCTGTCTCTCTCTCAGACAGAAGCTTTCTTTCTCTCAATAAGTATATCCTGCTCATAACCTCCATTGTTCCTAAAATTCATTCTTTGTTTTTAGAGAAGATGAACTTGTGCAGAACATCTAGTAGCTGGGGAGCTTCATTCCCCTATATCATTATCGCTTATCTCATCTATTGGGGAGTATATAGACCTGGTCCTTTTGTTGTTATCTTGAAGCCTGGCCTCCAACTAATGTGCCCCAGCCATCCACAGTTGTAATGTGTTTTCATCTTTTGTCTTGACTTTTTTTCGAAGGCTCAGCCTTGTCTGACTGCCTGTATTTCTACCTAATTTAGCTGTCTATTATATCTTGACAGCAAAAGCATAAGCAACAAAAGAAAAAATATATTGGAGCCTGGCCTGCCTGGTGGCACAGATCTCTCTAATCCCAGCACTGTAGGAGGTTGAAGTAGGAGGATCACGAATTTGAGCCTAGCCTGGGCTACTTATTGGTTTAGCAAGATCCTGTCTCAAGATTTAAAAAAAAAAAAAAGGATTGGCAATGTAGTGCACTGTGAAGGCCCTGTGTTCAATCCCCAGCACCACAAATTAATTAATTAATTAATTAATTGGTGAAACTGAACTTAAACTTTTGTGCATCAAAGAAAACTACCAAGAGAGTTAACCCACAAAATGGTGGGGAAGTATTTGCAAATTAGATATCTGATAAGGGTTTAGTGTCCAGAATTTGTAAATAACTATTCCAACTCAACAATGAAAAGACAATCCAATTTAAAAATAAGCAAATGATGTAAATACACATTTTCTAAAGAAGATATGCAGGTGGCCAACAAGCATATGAAGACATATTCATCATTAGTCATTAGGGAAATGCAAATCAAAAGTACGATAAGTAAACACCTTTTATCCAGTAGTATGGCTAGAATTTAAAAAGAAAAAAATGGAAAATAGCAAGTATTGATGAGGAGGTGAAGAAGTTAAAAGTCTCCTACATTGGTGGTAGGAATGTAAAATGTAGCCACTGTGGAAAACAATTTGACTGTTCCTTAAAAAGTTAGGATCCATGGTCTGAATCAGCAGTTTCACTCCTCAGTATATACCCAAAGGAATTAAAAACAGGTGTTCAAACAAAAACTTCTACCCTAATGTTTACTGCAGAACTATTCATAGTGACCAAAACTTGGAAACTACCCAAATGTCTATTAACTAATGAATGGATAAAAACATAGTATATCCATTCAATAGGACATTATTCAGCCTTGAAAAAGAATGTGGTAATGGTACATGCTACAACGTGGATGAATCTTGAAAACATTATGCTAGGTGAAAGAAGTCACTCACAAAAGGCCACATATTATATGATTCCATTTATATGAAATATTCAGAATATTCATCATGACAAAAAAACAGATTACTGATTGTCAGGGGCTGAAGGGAGAAGTTTGGGTGGGGGACTGCCTAACAGGTCTGCGGTTTCCTTTTGAAGTGATAAAAATGTTCTAGAACTATGTACTTGGTTTTGCACAACACTGTGAACACACTGCATGTCACTAATGGTACATTTTATTTTATGCATATTTTACCACAATAACAGAAACTTCAAATTCCAGCAGGACCCAGGTAGGTAATGGAAGTTAATGAACTTGACCAGGTATGAAACTGAGGCAAAGTAGAGTGTGAAGGTCCGTCTTAAAGGGGGCAGCAATTACACACAACTCCAAATGGTGGCTGTAGAGAGAGAGAACATGGGCCCACTGTTGCCAAGATTGTCCATCCCTTTAAGAAAAGTCACTACCTCTCAAATTTTAATGTTCTTACAAGTTGCACAGTGATCTTGTTAAGATACAGATTAGTTCAGTAGGTCTATGGTGGGACCTGAGCATGTGCATTTCTAGAAAGCTCCCAAGTATCACAGCCCTACAGACCACACTTTGAATTATGAGGGTCCAGTTCAAAAGTTCTCATACTTGCCTGAACTTTGGAAGCACATGGGGAAAATACAGTGGTGCTCAGGTCCCATACCTATAGGTTCGGATGTTATAGCCACAGGGGGATCTGAGCATCAGGATTTTGTAAGGCCTTATTACCCTAACACTTCCCCCACCCCATAATTCAGATTCACCACAAACCTTGAGTGCCAGACCTTAGGTAACCTCTATAGATGCTGCCTGTCCCTAAGTCTCTGAAACTGTGGAATATTTCTGAGAGACAAGGTAGCAGTCTTCCCCTAAGATGACCTTTTGAGAATAACCAGTCCTTAGAACCTTCTTGACAACAAAGCAGTCCAGCCTAAATACAGAGGATGCAGAGTACGGTTCAGGGGCTGCACAGGCCCAAGTGTTTCGTAACTCTTGGAAGCCCTTTGGTCTTCTTTTGCTGCTAACTCTCTCTCCTATGGCATAAGGACTTTTGTTTGTGAGTTTCGATTAATTGGGTCTGAATTGTTAACTGATTCCTCAACCAAGCTAGAAAGGAGACTCCCTCTTTAGAGAAAGGAAGAGTGCTTACCCCGGTCAGTATATCCCATGGCACAACAGAGGCTGTGGGGTTTGCCCAGAGCAAAGCAGCAATGAGTCATTCTGGCAGGGGCACAAAAGGAAAACAGACAAGGAAAATAAAGCAGTGGATGCTAGTTTGCCTCTCCCCATTCACAACTGGGGAAAACCTGGGACTACATCCATCTTCGTGCTTTCTACCTCTCTAATCTCCCAGACTAACTGTAATTCTGGCTAAAGGAAAGGTAAACTTAACAAAGGGACAGAAAGAATTGAAAGCCCCAACCAAAACCTGAAAGAGAGCAGGCAGGTAAGAATAGAATCCAGGAAGGGGAGTGAGAAATTTGGCAGGGTTTCCTGACTTAAGAGGCCTTCTCTTTAATTGCACTACTGGGGTTATTCATGCTTGAGTGAGTGCAGTTTTTCTTTATTATCTAGTAGATGGTACATGTGTATGGCTTTATTTTTTCTTTTTTTCCTCCTAATTCCCTGGGGCTTTGCTTCTTAATGTGGTCACTTTCAATATTGCTGAGATCCGTTCACAACAAGGAATCATCTGTGGGAAGGAACACATCCTTTCTGGGACAAGGACGCAGCAACAGAAATTAGCCCACTGCTGTTGCTATAGGTCACATAGATTCTAGTAATCAGCAAACGCAATCATTGTTGGCAGTGACTGACCAGGCGAACTCCTTCTCCACCTCCCCACATCAAAAGATAAAGAGATTGAGACACAAACATTACTGGAGCTTTGACCAACAGAATATTTATGCACAGAGATTTAGGAAACATTTTGAAAACTCACAGAGATTGTCTTTCCAAAAACAGTAAAGACAGGGAGTGTCCAAATGATTCAACTAAGGTCAGAGCCAAGGAAATTAACTATCCACTCTCGAAGCCACATGCTCCTTCCCTCATGGAGCAGGAAAGGCAGGTCCTTCCCACTCTGCATCTCCCAGATGCTGCATGTGGCCCAGAGAGCCCTGCTTCTCAGTGCCTCATTTGGGAAGCCTGCCCTGACCCCTTCCCTTGGCCATCTCTCCACCTCCCATGTGCTGATGTTGTGGCACTTAGCACACCAGAGGTCACACTTGCCTGCCATCCTTACTAGGTTATCATTGAGACCTGGGATGGCCTGAACATCCAACTATCTCTATGGCCCAGCATAGTATCTAGCTAGTACACAGTATGCTGGGATAGACTCCCATCCACATAATGGGGTTATAGGCTTGCAGTTTCCTGTGCTCAATGTTTGTGGGATTAAAAACTTGAACGGATAATGCTAAATAAGCCTAGTTGCTTGACTCCAAAGCATGAAAAACTCAAGGTCCAAGGCTGAACCCATGATGTCCTTAGGAAACACTCTACTTTAGAACAGTCCATTTCATATTTTCTGGCTTTGGCCATTATAGATTGTGATAATAATAATAATAATATAGCACTTATATGGTATTAACTATGTACATAAAAGGCATTTTTGAAGTATTTAAAATATATCAGCTAATGTAATCTTCGTAATTGCTCAATGATCACATTCACTAGTCCCGGTTTATAGGTAAGATAGCTAAAACACAGAGACGTTAAATAACATGTTCAAGATCATAATAGCTAGTGAGTGCGGAGCTGGGTTTAAGAAGGTTCAGCCTTGCCGGGCGTGGTGGCTCACACCTGTAATCCCAGCACTCGGGAGGCTGAGACAGGCGGATTGTTGTGAGTTCGAAACCAGCCTGGGCTACAAAGTGAGCTCAAGGCCAGCCTGAACGGCATAGTGAGACCCTGTCTCAAAAACAGGGCTGGGGATCTAGCTCAGCGGTCTAAGCACCTGCCCGGCAAGCGCAAGGTCGTGAGTTCAATCCCTGGTGCTGCAAAGAAAAAAAAGAAGGTTCAGCCTAGTCCCAGCCTCAATAGTCTCAATCACTAAATTCTAAATGTCTAAATAAGGGCAAATCTTCCTTTACTTCTTCCACTAGTGTTCTGCCTGGATTAGTAGGGGAGGGGGAGGTCAGCGGACAGGCCTTTGCTGATACTTCATGTGGCTGACCACAGAGACATCTGCCTCCACTTGAAGCCTGGTCCTGGGGTTATCATTGCCCATCTTGGGCCAAAGGAGGATAAACATGGTCCAGGGTTCCCCTATGCTGTGGATGAGCTCCAATCCACATAATGTGGTTATAGGCTTGTGGCTTCCTTTTCTCTTACTACCCCAATTGGGGTTTCCTTTTCAATTACCTTTGTAACACGTGTGGTTGCAGCTTCAAACCACAAACCACTTATATTTCATTGGCAAGTGCTTCCTCTAATAGTAATAGTTCTGTTGAATAGATTAAATATTTATCACCAGATGCACTTGTTTTTGCTGTTGGCATAGTGCTTGGAAAGTGGCTGGGTGTTTCTGCCTTTGCCCATTCTCTGGACCCATTGCTGCTGCCTAGTTCTGTCGCCACCAACACTTCCTTGACCAGCCTCCAATCTAGCCCTTCAGGATCTAGGCCAAACACTTCCAACCCATCCTCTAACGTGTGCTTACAGCTCATATTTCTGAAGCACAGCTTTGACCATGCCCTCCCTCGGATCAAGTTTCACTTTTTGACTCCCAGTCGTAGATGCATCTAAATTCCTGTCACCTGATTCTAGCAGCCCCTTGGTGGTGGTGGTGGTGGGAGGGGGTGTCTTACCGTCTATAAATCTTCATTGACAACTTAATGCTTTAGCCAAACTGAACAAAGATTATTATTTTCTAGACCTGTTCTGTGCCCATCTGCTTTTGTGCTTTGCCCATGTGGTTTTCTCTCCCTCGCATTCCTTTGTTCACAGCTTCACTCAGCCTTACGTTAGTACAGCTATTCATTCAACAAGCTTTACTATGCACCTGCTCCAATCCAAGTCCTGGGCTGAGAACCAGGGATAAAGCAACAAGTGTCATGATTCTCCTCTCAAAAGAGCTTAAAGTCAAATCTGGACTCCTTCGGTAACACCCACGACCACTTTACTACTTCTTGCTCTCTTGAGGCCTTTTCCGGATGTTTTAGGGGAAATAAGTTCTTGCTTCCTCTGAGGCCTATCCTTTCGCTTTCATCCTATCTTCCAAACACCCCCATTTTCTAACCTTATTTCATCTGAATCACACAAGCTGCACTTTGGCTCCCTGAGGTAGAATCCTATCACATCCAGGTACCACAGGAGAGGAGGCCCAGAATGGACATTGATCAACCCAATGAGGTTTGACATTGTAGCCAGTGAAAATACAGCCCTGAGAAGTTACACGATTCCTCCTGAAAAGTAATGTGTCCTAGCTTTGCTGAGATTTAATTCACACACTGTACAACTTACCCATTCAAAGCATACAATTCCGTTTTCGGTACATTCACAGAGTTGTGCCAGCCATTATCACCACCAGCTCTAGCACAGTCTCATCACTCTGGAAACAGCCTCCTACCATTGGCAGGCCCTCCCTCACTTCTCTCAAACCTCCTTGGCCCTGAGTAGCCACTAATCTGCTTTCTTTCTCCATAGATTTAACCACTCTGGTCAGATAGATAGAATCATACAAATTGCACGTGTGTGTGTGTGTGTGTGTGTGTGGCATCTTTGAGCATGTTTTCAAGGTTTATCCATGTTGTAGTATATGTCAATGTTTCATTTTCTTATTGACAAGTAACATTCCACTGTGTGGCTATATCACATTTATTCATTCACTGATGGAGATTGTGTTGTTTTTCTCTTTACTATTCTGAACAATGCTATGAATACCCATGTACAAGTTTTCACGTAGCTATATGTTGTCATTTTTATTGGATATGGACCCAGGAGTGGGACTTCTGAGGCATATGGCAACCCCGTGTTTAACAATCTGAAGAACACCCCAGTATTTTCAAAAATGACTGTGCTATTTCCCACCAGCAATGTAAAAGGGTTCTGTGTATTTACAAACACTTACCTTCTTTTTTATTAAAGCTATTCCAGTGGATAGGAAGTGGTATTTTCGATATTATGGTTTTGAATTACATTTCCCTAATGATTGATGATGGTGAGCATCTTTTCATATGCATATTAACTATTGGCAAATCTCCTTTGGAGAAATGTCTATCCAAGTCCTTTGCCCGCGTTTAAATTGGGTTATCTGTCCTTTTATTATTGATCTTTTAAGTGTTCTATGTATATTCTAGGCACCCAGGGTTTTGTTTTGTGTCTTTTGTTTTTGTGGTACTAGGGATTGAAGCCAGGCTCTTCATACTGAGCTACATCTCCAGCCCTTAAAAAAATTTTTTTTGATGATGTAGCAAGGGAGAAAGATATAAAAAGAATTAAGATGTGTTATGTACATGTACCAAGTCTCTATGATTAATGTGACCTTTGTGTACTGCAAATATGTACTAATAAAAATTAAAATTTAAAATAAAAGAAAACCCAATAAAAATAAAAATTATTTTTTATTTTGAGACAGGGTTTTGCTAAGTCATTAAATTGCCCAGACTGGCCTTAAACTTGTGATCCTTCTGCCTCAGCCTCCCAGAGTACTGGGATTACAGACAATCTAAGTTTTTCTTTATGCTTTCTGCGTTTTGTAAATTTTGTATGGTGGTCATGAATTACCTTGGGAGAAGTACGCATAACAAATACGTAACAGCAACATACATGGAAATATTTAAATTGTCCTAATCAAACGTATGAGTGACATAAAACTGGAAAGGAAGATTCATATGCCTTTGACAAAATCAAGACCAATTCATGGAAGACTGGAGCAATGAGTGGAACATAAAAATGTATGAGATAAATGAAAACTTCATTTTGCCTCAAAAATTCTGTGAGGGCATTTAGGGAAGGAGTCTCTCTGTGTGTTTGGGAAGTGGCCTTCAATGACCATGTTCAACCTTCAATGTCTGGTTTTCAGTTTAGGTAGAGGCAGGCATCTCTTGAGGACGGTTCCTGGAATAACAATTGAAGGCCTTGATGTCTCATAAACTGAGTGAGAACCAACAGTGTGACATGACTACTGAAAAGAGACCATGTGGCCAGAGGTACGAGGGCGAAAGCAGAGTGTCTGACGAGGGAGGTGTTTGTCCCACTGCTCTGGGCTGTGTGATCACATATGTGCCTGCTCTGGACACCACCTAGGGAATTGGGGGACATCCTGGGGGCCAGGATGGGGACAGAAAAGTTAAGCTCTTAGCAGCTGGGAAAGCGCAAGAGGGGCCAGTGGAGAAGACACTTCATCAAGGTGCCACATCACCAACAGCCTTCTGTGGGGCAGAGGGCACAGGTGTGGCATGGGGGGCCTTTATGCGTTCACTAAATGAACATTCATAGAGGCCTCACAGGACAGGACTTCTCCTCAAGGGCCACCAGAGCCACAACTACACTTATAGTTCACTCTAGTGGTCCCCATCTCTCAGAAGCTGAAGGAAAAAGTGACAGCAGAGTAGAGTCTGACTTGCAGTCCAAGCTGCAGGGACAAGAAGGCATCAAAGATTCTACGGGAGCAAACAGGAAGCATGAAGTGGGGGTGGGTAAGCTGGTCATTAAAACAGATGAGCAAGTTGGCATTTGTTTTTCAAATGTAAAGAAATTTCTTTACTTTCTCAGACGAATGTGTTAGACTCTTTTTCCTTTTACATTTTTCTTTAAAAACTTTTTTTTCCCCAGCACCAAGGATTGAACTCATGACCTCGCACTTGCTAGGCAGATACTTGGGCCACTGAGCTAGATCCCTGGCCCTTGTCTTTCTGAGACAGGGTCTCACTATGCCATTCAGGCTGGCCTTGAGCTCACTTTGTAGCCCAGGCTGGTCTCGGTCTCGAACTCACAATGGATCCTGTCTTGGTTACTTTTTCTCTCGTTGCTGAGACAAACACCTGACACCCAAAGTGAAGCAAGGAAAGGTTTATTTAGCTTACAGTTTCTGTGGATTTCAGTCCATAATCAGTTGGCTCCAAGGCAGGTTGGCATGGCACTGGGGCAACACTTCAAGGCAGCCGCCAGAGCAAAAGGGGGCAGCCATTCATGGCGGCTGCAAGCGGCAAGAGCAAAACCACGCCAAAAAAGAAAAACGCCCCCATTTCGACCTTACATTGTATGTCGGCTCCACCGCTGGTCGGGTGCAGAAATCACACCGCCAATCCCAGCACTAGACAACGAGTCAATCACAAATGCTAGATTCAGCCACTTCCGTGACTACATGAGGATTTGGGGGGGGGCATCTATATACAAACTGTAACAGATCCTCATGTCTTAGCCTCCCGAGTGCTGGGATTACAGACGTGAGCCACCACGCCCAGCTTCGTGTAAAATTTTTAAGAAGGTGCTAGGACCTTAGGGGTGTAAGGACTGTAGTGAGTGATGTTGATGCTAAGGTGTGAAGGAACATGCAGAGCTGGATTCAAGTTCAGGCGAAGTTAGTTTGCACCAATTTCTTCATCTATAAAATGGGGAAAAAATTATCTACAGGCCTGTACATTACAAATACTTTCATTTATTCTTTTTATTCTATTTATTATTGAGTGCCTACTGAGTATAGTGCTATAACCAAAACTCAAGTAATAGCCAGTGTTTTGTCTTCTGATGAATGATAGCCATTCAAGAATCAGACCTTTGGTAAGTTAATGTTGGCTAACTTAATCTTTGGCCAGTTTTCAAATATAAGATATGTAGGGGATAATTGGACACACATCTATATCGTAACTCTTTAAAGTCAAAAATACCATGTCTGAAATGATGATTTCCCAAGTGCTTAAAAAAATCCACAGGCCTGTTCTTCGGATTCAAAATTAGAAACGATGGTGCACAATGGTACACCTGTGTTATTGCAACCAATAGCCATTAGATGGCAGCAAAGTACTCTATAAATGAAACCGGCCTCCGGTGTCCCCGGCATAAACCTTAGCCTTTATATGCAGACTGCAGATCCACCAAATATATTCTCTCTCTCTCTCTCTCTCTCTCTCTCTCACACACACACACACACACACACACACACACACACACACACACACACACTCCGGTTTAGTTGGAAAGTTATAAATTACACTTTACATTGTACTATGGGGTTGAGGAAGTCATTTATTAGCAAAAGCATCTTGAAGCAGGCACTGCAATGAATGCCCAAAAGAGGAAGGGTTACTGGACATGGATTTTTGTCCTTGCCCTAGTCCTTGTGCTGTGTGATCTTTGGACAACTCACAACTTGTGGGGGACACCCCCCCCCCGTAACCCGAGAAGGTCTGGGCAGGACATCTCTAAGGGACCTTTCAACTGTCTATGACTAAGATTCTGGAACAAATGAAAGCCATGAAGCGTGGCAGGGGCCAGGGTGGGGGGCATGGACTAAGCGACCTCTGGATGCCCTCGCTGGGCTGGGAGCTGCGGATTTGTTCACAGTGCAGGGAAGCCAGGTACAGGCTCATCCGGGCCTTACAAAGCAGTGCGGTTAGAGTCCTTGGGTGGCGGCGATGTTTTCCGGCGAGAGCACACGATGCTTATCATCTTTTGTGCAGGTCGATGCGGAAGCACCGAGACCACCCAGCCTGACAAAGAAAGGAATTCTTGTCTGCAGCTGACAGCCTCAGGTTGACGGCTTTCCATTTGCCCCTGAGGCTGTCACTCGCAGAACAATGGCAGCAAGCAGGGTGGCTCTCACCTGAGACTGGCGCTGCCGCCAGGGGAGGGGCAGCCGGGACGGGGCGTCGGGTCTCCCGCAGGGTCGCGGGGTAAGATCCCACCCGCCTGCCGCAGACGGGCTCGGGGCCGCCGAGGGTTATCGTCTGCGCGGACCGTGTCTCACTCTGCAGGTCAGAAAGCTGCAAGCACTTAACACGTCACTCTTCGTTCTTAAAAGTGTAATCAAATACTGATACAAAAACACAAATCTCAAAAGCATTATGTTCAGCGAAAAAGACACACTGAAAAAGTACTAACGTATAATCCATTTCTATGAAGTTCTAGAACTGGCACAACTAAGCTGTGGTGTTAAGAGATCAAGCCAAGGGTAGCTTCCTTAGGAGATGGGGACCTGGACTACCAACGCCTGGCGAGGGCTTTCTAGGGGATGGAATGAAATGTCCCACGACCCCAGGGCAGACATAGGTACACACGTCTTCATAAAGCTCACTGGACTGTGAACTTAAAATCAATGCATTTTACCATATGCAAATTATACCTCAATAACACCGGTTAAAAAAGTAAACTGAAAAACACTTAAAATGACTTTTCTCATCCTTAAAAGAAACACAGGCTCAAACTAGAACACTTGTGAAAGGACAGATTTAAAAAGGAAAAAAGAAAGAAAGAAAGAAAGAAAGAAAGAAAGAAAGAAAGAAAGAAAGAAAGAAAGAAAAGAAAGAAGAAAAATCATATCTCATTACCTAGAGGTAAACATGGTCATTTTTATATTGTTAGTGATAACCTTTGTTTTCACAAAAATGCAATCAGAGCTTTGTAATCTGATTTACTTATTTATTTATGCATTGACTTGGAACTATATATATATATATATATATATATATATATATATATATATTTACCATTTCACAAGATACAGAAGATCACCAAGTAAACAATCTCTCTCCTATCCCACTCTCTAGAATTAATCACTTCCATTGATTACTTATAGACTTTCTTAATGATACATCAAGATTTACAAGCACATATGTAATGAGGTTCTTTAAGTGGAAAAAAAGGGAGAAATTCCATACACACAGTTTG
>RJWT010037587.1:0-13011 GCA_004365215.1 Cuniculus paca | reverse complement strand
TAGCACTGAGCTATATTTCCAGCCCACTATTTCTTCTTGAGTCTGTTTTTGCAGTTTGTATCTTTCTAGGAATTTACCTTAGAAAGTTGTCTAGGATATCTAGTTTTCTGGTATACCGTTGTTCATAGTAGTTCTTGGTTTTCTTTTGTCTCTCTCTCTCTCTATGTCTATCTCTTTTTTTCTTTCTTTTCTCCTCTCTTTCTTTCCTTCTTTCTCTCTCTCTGTTTCCCTTTCTTTCTTCCTTCCTTTTTTATGTAGTCCTGGGAATTTAACCCAAGGGCTTGTGAATACTATGAAGCACTCTACTCCTGAGCTACAACCCCAGCCTTCTTTTCTTTTCTTTTCTTTTCTTTCTTTTTTTTTTTTTAAGACAGGGTTTTGCTATGCAGTTCAGGCTGGCCTTGAACTTTGTAGCCCAAGCTGGCCTCAAACTTAAATCGATCCTCCTGACTCAGCCTCTGGAGTGCTGGGATTACAGGCAGACACCACTGCACCTGACTCTTTTCTTTTTTTTTTAAAACAGAGCATCACCATGTAGTATAGGATGGCCTCAAACTTGGAATCCTTCTGCTTCAGCTTCCTAAATGTTTGGAGTACACATGTGGGCCACAAAGTCCAGCTCCTTTATTTTTTTTTTCCCTTTTGCAGTGCTGAGAATTGAACCCAAGGCTTTCACACCGATCTGCATCCCCAGGGGTCCCCCACTTTCTTTATTTTTAAATTTTGGGACAGGATCTCACTAAATTGTTTAGGATAGGCTCAAACCTGTGGTCCTCCTGTGTTAACCTCCTAATTAACTGAGATTCCAGGCGAGCAGTGCCACACCTGGCTAATAATCCTTTTTAGTTCTGTGAATTCGGGAGTGATGTCCTCAGTATTTACTGAATCTAGTCCAGTTTCCTGTTTTATTGTCTTAGTCATTTGAGCTAAGGTTTTTGTCAGTGTTGATCTTTGGTTTTGCTAATTTTCTTTACTGTTTACTGTGTTGGTTGCATTTATTTCTGCCTAAATCTTCCTGATTTCTTCTTTGTGCTGTTTAAGATTTAGGTTGCTCTTGTTTTTCTAGTTTCCTAACACAGACCCTTAGATCCTTGCTGCATTCTAACTCCTGGCTCCATTCCTCAGACTGTCGCACCTCAAGTCCTGTGGGAAAATGGCTCATGTCTAGGCTGGGTGAGGCCGGCCGTGTCCCTCGAGTAGGGACAGAGTCGCATAATTGGTGCCTGCCCGCCCAAGCTGGGCTCTGGGTCTGGCTGCTGGAGTGTGAATCGTGCCTCTGCTGCTCGCTCACTGGTGGTGAGACTTGGGCAACTTATTTGTACTCTCGAGCCCTTAGCTTCCACATCTGTAAAATAAGGAGGAAGATAGTCGTTACCACGTTGGGCCGTTGTGAGGATTCTGTGAGGTAATTTGAGACTGCTCAGCCCAAAGTTAGCACAGGGTCAATTCCCAGAAAGTGCTAGCTGCCCTGATGTTGATGTCATGAGATCAGATGGGCCTGTGCTGAGGAGGCACCCTGAGGAGCCTGGCGTGGGATTCCACAGTTTCCAGGTTGCCATCAGCCACACCTCCGCTGTGCACGCCACCAGTTGACCTGCACCTGTTTGGCGCCAGGGCTGAGACACACTAGTACCTGCGGCCAGGATGCAACCTCCAAACCAGCATCCTTCTTTTCTCAGGGACTCAAAGACTACGTGCTTACATGATCATCCACATGCATTATAATGATGACAGAGCACAGGCAGGAAACGTATTTTCCTAAACAAATGCGAAGCAAGCTCAGGGTGGGAGTATCGTAAATTATGAAAATGGTACTCACTGAAAGATTCTAATTTAAATGTCATAGTACTTCTCTTCAGGAGCCGGATAGAAATGTCTTTCTCTGAACTCCCAGAGGAGCTCTGTGAAGTCTTGTTTCCCAAGGTTCTGTCCGTGTAACTTTGCACTTTCAGGGAACTTGTGCTGCTCATGTGGCTGACCGGCATTTCTCAGGGATTGGTAGGAAAAACAACTTTATCCTCATCCTTCAGTCAATGAATGACTAACTTTATTTCTTTTTTCAAATCCATTTTATTCAAAGATAAATAGAAAAAAAAAGAAGAAAACTATAACAAAATTTCAAAGCACATGTATCAGGGGGGCAATTGTAACTTTTACAAGAAGAAAAAAAAAGATGGATCCCTGCTCAATATGTGAACCCTTCGGATGGCTTCCTTTAAAATGAAAGTAGAAGCTGGGCGTGGTGGTGCACACGTGTAAGCCCAGCACTCGGAGAGGCCCATGTGGGAGGATTGCAAATTCGAGCTCAGCCTGGGCGAGGCAGCAAGCCCTATCTCAAAATAAAAATTAAAAAATGATTTCTTTAGAGGGCTGAGGTTGTAGCTCAGTGTGAAGAATCATAGCCCTGTGTTCCACCAATACTGAAGGGAATAATATGCATATATATATATATATATATCCCATCTCAAGTTATTTACAAATGATATTAACTATGGTAATCATAAGACTTTCAGGCAAAGTAATAGTTTAATATAATAATATTTTTACCTATAGCTACATAATAGTTTGATATTGCCATTTGGATATAACATTAATATTTAATGTTAAGACAGTAGGCCAACATTATTTTGATTTTAGTAGTAAGTCCTGGCTAATAATATTTCTTGTTTTCTCAAACTCCAAACATTTTCACTCATTTCATATAATTTTTGCCTCACAACTCTCTGAGGCTGTCATAGGGAAATAAGTATTTCCATATTAACCATGGGAACAGGAAATAAAAATATTCTAAGATTCTCCTAATTAGTGGAATAAATATAAATAGTACTCAGTGTTTCTGTTACTTCCCTCCCTCTGTGTTTCTCTTTTCCCTTGAAATACCTTGTAATGAAAAAAATCATTAAGTAGAGAAAGGATATGGATTCTCCTTTTTCTCTGGCCCTGTAGGTACAGAGACACTAGAGAATTTTAAGCCACACCTGAAAGAGAAGAAACTGTTAGTTTACAAGTTGATAGCCTCTTTTGGTACTGTGTTTACATGAAGGTGAATCTTATCTGGGACAGGTAACAACAGGTTGTGTTTTGGAAGACTAAATTCAGTACTAATAGCTGAAAGTATTGTTATACTAATGACACGTAACTCTCAGTTGGCTCACGGTAGCTCAGATGTGCGGTCCTCTCTGGGTGGCCTTGGTTATAAAACACTCTCCAAGGCCGTGAGAGGTGGGATGGGGCGGGCACCCAGCTGAAATATATCTGCTAAAATACGTAATTGGGAGTTGTTAAATACCTGTTGTAATTCTGTATTATCAGTCACTACATTCAGTTGCTTTCTGCTTGTCAAAGAGTGTCGGCCTGGCACATAAGAGGCGAGTGGCACTGTTCATGATAATTCCCACACACGCCAGAGCAGTGGGATTGGTTCTGTGCACCACGGCAGGTGCATGCGTGTGTGTGCTTCAGTGCGTATTTTATTCTTTATTGCATCTAGACACTAGTTTTTAATAAAAAAGACATGGGTAGCATAAAGATGAAACTACTAACTCCACCACACAACAGAGCCCACAAGGACCATCTCAGGTCCTGAGACCCTGGCTCATTCTTTCTGGCTTCTGTTTTGTCTTGTTTTGTTTCATCTGCCCATCTCCAGTGAAGATTCTATTGCGATCTAAAATCACAAATAGATGACCCCTAGGCATCTCAAGGTCATCCTAGATGTGCTATTTCTCCCAGCCAGGGGAGTGTGAAGAATAATTCTTGGAAGCCTCTGAAACTGTAGTACCTTTTGCTACAGTGAGTGCTTAAGTGCTGGCATTGACTTTGGGAATCCAAAATAACCCTGAGTCCCTGTGAGTGGATCAAGGATGTTCGGACAATAACTACAGAAGTCAGGAAGACTCAGGGATCACCTTTAGATAAGGATGGGCTCAGCATGTATGTGGGTTATCAAGACCAAGCAGCTTATAAATACAGAGAGATGCAATAAATAAATGCCACATAAAAGCCTTAGTATTTAAGCAGGACACACGTGTGCTCTGCTGAATCACAGCCACATGGGGAATTCCTTCTCTTGAAGGATTCATAAGCTAGTGTTTCTCATACTGTTCACTCCCAACCCACCCAATTTCCATTTCCTCTGAGGATGCCTTACCAGGAAAAGGTGTTACAGCTTCTGTTTATGTCCGACTCATCCCAATGTATAATGTTGGCAAAAAGCATGGACTCCATGGCTAAATATTGATATTTTAATTATTCCATAATGCCATTAATAGTGAAAATATAAATATATTTTCCTTCTATTTTTGATAGAGTCGAGGCTAGATTGTTTTCTATTTTATTTTTTTTCTTTTTTCTTTCTATTTATTTATTTATTTATTTTTTCGACAGGGTCTCACTTTGTAATTCAGGCTGGTCTTTAACTCACACTATGTAGTCTTGAACTCATGGTGATCCTCCTGCCGTAGCTTTCGAGCGCTGGGGTTACAGGCATGCACTACCACACTCAGTTTAGACTGTTTTCTCATGCAAAATGCTGTATTTAAGGTGCATTGCAATCTTGTCAATAGTCCTTGGTAGTGGGCATGGTGGCACACCTGTAATCCAAGTGCTCAGGAGGCTGAAGCAGGAGGATTTCTACAAGTTCCAGGTCAGCCAGGGTTGCATAGTGAGTTCAGAGCCATTCTGAACTATAGAGCTTAGAGCTACCCATCCAGCTGAAAAGCTCTTGAAATAGGGTCATTGTTCAGCAAAGAGGATGGTGGAGTGAGTTTTTTTAAATCACAAAGTGAACCAGTATGGAGACGTGCATCTTTGGAAGTTGTGGGATTTGTGATTGCCTGTGCTTGTGACTTGAGACACCGTGAATAAGGATGCATGCCTCTTCTGGAAGCTTCCCTGTAGGCTCTGGTCCAACCTGAAGGTGTCCTGGACTCCTGTAGCTCCTATGGCCTGGACAGCACCTGGTACCCCATTTTCCTTGATGTCCTCTGAGTTCTGATTGTTTGCCATTGAATTATTTCCTCAAGAACATGAGCAGCCAGTTAGCAGAGACCACACAGTGTCCGGGCCTTTACCTACATGTCCCCTAGTCCTCGCGCAGATCTCGGAGGGCTGCTCAGGAGTAGTACTCGGCATATCTAGCGAGTACATAGTACTCGGCAAATCTAGCATGGTGGGACAGTTCTGGGCAATTTTAAGGTAGTTACTAACATGTCATTTAATTCCCGAAGAATAAAATTCAAAGAACCCTTGGCAAAACCACACACTCCTCGAGCTCTTCTTGAACGGCCTGGCAGAGCACCCCGTTTAAAGGGAGAGGGGCACCCACTTTTCACAAGAAAATGTAGCTGGCCTTTTCTAGGAAGTGGAACACAGTGCTCGGGTTGTGCATATCGTTAGCACTTGGTAATTGGTATCTTCTCGCTACCTGTGCCCACTGATTATTCTGAACTTCCTCTTTTAAAGATAAACTCTGTTACAGCCGCCTCAGGATATAGGGGTGAAGCTCAGTAATTGCTTAGCTTGTGGGATGCTGCACGTTGTTTGCTATGTTAGAAAAGCAGAAAGGAATTGATTTAAAATTTAAGAAGTTTCTAAGAATTACTGCAGAATGCTTCCAAAGACGAAAGTTTAGGGAGAAAACACAAAGAAATTTCTCTTCAGATTTAAATTAGATTGTATGATTTTCCTAAGTTATGGTTTCACTCAACTAAGCTTTAAAGTATTTCCTCCCAAACTCCAAAGTTCTGAAGTTGTTCAGTTTGGTGGGGAAGTGCCCAGCACCGGCATGATGTCAGGCATGCAAGGCGAGGCATGGGCACTGGATAGAGCGGAGGATGACCAGGAGGAAAGGAAGAAGGGAGGGAGGCGGGAAGGAGGCTGACCTACTTACTTGGAGGTGGTAAAGTACGATCTCCAACAGCTAACATGCCTAGCTTCAAATCCTGACTCCACCATTTGCTAGCTGTTTGTGTAAGTCATCCATAAAATGGCAGTCATACTAGTCCCGACCTCAGTATTTGTGTGAAGATTGTATGCGTTAATGTATGTGAAGCACTTAGAACAGTGTTCGCTTTGGACAGGAGCCGGACAGAGGCATTACAGGCTATTTCCTTATAGATGGGGGTGAGGAAAGTAAGTGAAAGTTGGACCAGGAACTGGATCGATAACACCACCTCCTCGGGCTCCGCATTGGCTGTCTCACCCATGGGACACAGCTGTGTGTGTGAGGTCTTGGACTCTTTACGACTGCCCACTGCATAAAGAAGGCAGCGAACACTTAAGATGAGGGTGGTTTTCTGTGCAAATTTAAGTGGGGATAAAACCAGAAGTGTCCCTTGCTTGTGGAAAGTTTGGAAAGGAGGATTTCGTGGGATGGGAGGTAGAGTGGAGATACTTGGTCTAGTTTGGTGGGATAACACAAAATAATACAAGCTTTTAGATCAATTCATCCAGCATCGCATCCTAGAATCTTAGGCCCTGGGAAGAGTTAGTCCTGGTCCACTCCAACCCATTTTTTTCTCTCTCTCTGAGTCAGTGTGTTCACCATCGAGGGAGGGTCTCAATGTTGTGATAGCAAGGAGGTTCCGAGGAAGGGAACGATCTGGACCGAGGGTGAGTGGAGATCAGCCAGCCCTGCCAATTTAAACCCTCTGACATCCTGGTAACTTAGAAAGGACTTCAGAATATTCATCCCAAAACAGCACATTCTCTCTTGAATTCTTCCCATCATACCCATACCTGGCTCCTTCCCTGCTGTATTTAAGATGTCTGCTCCTGGCCTGTGTCCACACTAAATAGCAGAATGCAAACAGGAAGTGCTCGACTTGATTAAAATGAATCTAGATGCATGCTTAGGTTGGTAGCACATTCCACAAGAAATCAAATGTATTCGTGTGCTTTAACTTTATCACTAATAAATAATAAGTGTACTTTACCTTACATGTCAAAGAACTTGTGGGCATACCCTGGCCCCCTTTCCTAGTCTTTCCCTGCTGCTTTTCTCCTTAGCTCTTTCACAATCTAATATCTCCTGCTGATGTATTCAGCCAATGTCTGTCTCACTCATGAAACTGTAAGGTTCAAGAGAGTAGGATGTTGCTCAGTTTTCCTCACTTTGGTAGTCCCGGTACCTAGAAGCGTGACTGGCACTTTGAAGAAATGAATGGTGTAAATCTTTATTACTATTATTATTAATATTTTGCTATTTTACTCTTCATAGCAGTTGCATTAATTGAGAGGGTACCTTTTTTGCAGTGCTGGGTTTCAGACCCAGTGTCTCATCACACTAAGTCCCCTACCACTGAGCTACACTCCCAGCACAAGAGGGTGTCATTTTAATTTAAAAATAAAGCCCTTGATCCTTCCTAATTTCCAGATCAAATAAGCTGTGCATCCCAGATATGATGTTCATTATCTGGTAACTCTTCTTTGTTCCTATTGGTGCCATAATGGAACATTTGACAAGTTAACCCCCCAAATGCTATGTTGCTTTTAATCATACTGTTTTGTGGATATTACTGTATACTTCATGTCTTTTCCAATTAGTGGTTTATTAGCTTCATGGTTTACTACTGTATTTCCCCCAAAATAAGACCTAACCAAAAGATAATCAACCTTAAAAACTAGAGATTAAAAATGCCTGCCTCAATCAAACTATCCTTGGTTTACCCATCGTTACAAACTAGTTACTGAGCAAAATAGTGATAATAATTTTCTGCATGACACTGGCCATTGCCATGGTAATGACCAGCTCAGGCCTGGTTTCCTGGTAGGTCTTATTTTCGGGGAAGTATCTTATTTTTGCTGACATTACCAATACAGTCATATGGTATCATTGCCAATGCTTGATACTTTTTCAGATGGAGGATAATACTTTAGTGTGTGTGTATGCGTGTGTGTGAACAGTTTTTTCCCCTTAGCTTCAGGTATGCATTGATACATAAAAAGTAATTTCAGCAAAAGTTTTGAAATTCTAAATAGTATCAAATATCCTCTAGAAGAGATATTACTGTTATGTACAGAAGCAAATACATATTCACGTGTTCTTTACATTAGCTCTTAGTCTTTAGATAAATTAAAATTAAAATTAATGATCTCTTGATGGGTCGTCAAGGTGGCCTGAATGCATACCGCTCACATCTGAAGCAGCCCGCATGATTATGATCGGGTTTTTGCTGCTCTACTTCCTCCTCTGCCAGACTCACCCGAGCCTCCTGTCTTTCCTTTATCCAAATCTACCTCGCAGCGCCGAGCTTCTGTTTTGCATCTGTGTTTTTTCCCTTTCCTCCAAGGTCTCTGACCTTAGATTTGTCGGCCATGACTCGACTGAAACAAAAGCACTTCGTGTCACAAAGGGCCCCTCCTTCGGGGTGGCTGGCTCCAAAGCTGGCGGTGGGCCAGGTCCACAAGGGGTTCGTGTGGCTCAGGGAGCACAACAGGTCCGTGTGCTGCTGCCCAGGTCACTGTGCACACTGCCCACCAGGGGCTGGAGGGTACGGCCAGTGCCAGCCTCAGGAGGAGAGGCGGCCTCTACGCCTTCCGGTTGCTTTTCAGTAGTGTGTGAATTGTTAAAACTCGGGTGTATGTATTTTAAAAATTGAAGCCAAGGCAGAAAACAGTGCTTATTTTTCATCAAGGGTAGGCTGTAATTGCAGTTGTCATTTTCAGATATTCAGTAAGAAGCTGCCCTGTCTTTACCACTCCCCATATCCCCCCAACCTCCCCTAGGGCTGGGGAACTGAACCCAGGGCCTTGTGCATGAGCCGCACCCCCAGCCCCCACCTTACTCTTAAAATTTTCATCTTGAGGTGGTTTTTTGCTTCCCAAGGTTTTGCATCTTTGGATGTTTGCTATAGGAACATACATATTTGTGTACACTCACATTCTCACCACAAGCTTCCAAACCAAAACTACTCTATAATGCTTATAACTGCTCTATAATGCTCATACCCAGAATCAATTTCTTCCTCCCTCCTTCCTTCCCTCTCTTCTCCTCCCCTCCCCTTTCCTTTCCTTCCCTTTTCTTCTTTTTGACCTGGTCTCACTATGTAGTCTAGGTTGTCTCAAACTTGCAGTCCTCCTGCCTCAGCCTCCCCAGTGCTGGGATTACAAGTGTGTGCCACCATGCCCAACCAAATTTTTCTTCTGTAATATAATTAATTATTCATAAAACAATTTGGGTCCCATTTGTAGTCACCAGAAATCTAAATTTGTCTAAAATCACTGGTTTTTAAAAAACAGCATTAGTTACTAAAGATAGCTTTGGTTTTGTTTTGATCAAAATCTACCAATTTAACTTTATAAACTATTTATGAGAGTGATAATATTAGACTTGATAATCTTAGAAAACTGTTTTGGATTTTGACCCTTTATTAACTCACTAGTATTTTATAGTCACTATTGATAGCTCTAGATTATTTTATCCAGGAGCGATAAAACTTTCTTTTATAAAAAAAATGATTAATGAATAGACTAAAAGCATTCTTGTCACTCTGACCTTTTTACTTCCAACCTTGACTACTTCAGATTGCTAAGGTTTACAGAACGCTGAATAAAGTGAACCATGTCTACTAACCACTACAGGACAACTTGGGGCCATCACTTTGATTTGTTTTGTTTTGCTATTTTTGGGTCTAGGAATGTAACCTGGGGCTTCACAAACTAATCGCTCTACCTCAAAGCTACAACCCCAGCCCGAAGGCTGGTTCAGGGAGTTACCAGATTTTAGTTTCTCGCTGTGCACCGTGGAGCTCGTTTTCATCCTGGTTCACATGGCTTCCAGAACCTTGTTCCGAGCTCCTCCCTCCCTTCTCCTCTGATTTTCCAGCTGCCTGAACTGACAAACTCGGCCTCGAGAGACTTTCAATGAGGCCCCATCTCTTAGCTGCTTGAAAAGCAGGGTATTTACTCTGCCTAAGTGCTTCATGTCCTCCTGCCTCGTTGTTATGTACAGACTTTTTATTACCATAAAGCACCTTGCACCCACCCTTTCCTTCTTTCTACGGCCCCTCTACTTTCCTACACTCTTCCCAGTAATCCATTCTCAGCTTTCAATAAACAAAGGAAAATAAAATGAAAGTTTATTTAGCTCCAGTGTGACTTTTTTTTTCCAACATGTTTTACCTACCAGACTTATAAACATAAAAAAGATTGTTGTTTAGTGATTAGGAAGAAAGCCAAAGATGCCAAATCCATGCTACCTACCCCAAATATAATGCAAAGAAAAAGAAAAGAACAGCCTTTGCTAAAAAGCATACTATTTCTAAGAAATCATAGCACATTCTTGAGTACTTTCTGTACACCAACAACTTTTTTAAGCACCTTACAAGTTATTCATTTATTCTTCACATCATCAAAGATGAAGTGGGAATGATTATTTTTCTTATCCGCATCAAGCAGTACAAAATAATGGGCACCCATGGGGTTCTGGGAAGGAAAATTTGAAAAATCATTGGTTTCCTTCTAGTTACTATTGGATTTGAGGAGTATTTCAGGTCCCTTTCCTTCTTATGAAATGCTAGAGAATTTGTCTTCTTGGGTCTAACCCCAAAGCCTTCCTGTACAGTGGGCTTTCCCTGAATTTCAGACTGCTGTTGAGGGGTTTGTGTGTGACAGTTTTGCACCACCCACTCAAGTGCTTCCCGGCGCCCTTAGCAAATGGCTCCCAAGGTATTTAAGTGGCCATAGCTCACTCACCAATGAGGAGTGTGCGGTGTGCGACAGTCACGCAGTTCCTGGGATCAGGAGCGAAGGTTACTTAAGCGAGGCTGTGGTTACAGTTGGCCCGTCGTATCCAGATTTCAAGAGTGGAAAGGTAGGGAAAAGTTTATTTGTTTTAATTAAAGAGAGGGGGAGATGGTTGTGTTTGGTAAAAGCAGTTTAAATCAGGTTGAACAAACAAATGGTCCACTTATTTGTTCTTTTAATGGAAGGCCAAAAAAAATGAAAGTTTGTAAGAACTTCAGACACTGTATTATTTGCCTTACCAGCTCCTAAAACCAAAATTCTTCAGTTATTGATCTTTTTTAAAAGAAATTATTTTCTCTCACAACTTTTTGCTTTTTGCACTTGAAACATCTAAATCTTCACAAAGATTTTTTTTTATAGTTTGTCACTGTTTAGACTATGGGATTATAAACAAGAATTTATCAGTGATACCCGCATTTGTTTTCCAAAGTCATTTCAGAGTCAGTTGTCAGTCTTTAGAGAAGAAAATGTAGTAATTAAAAATAAGGAGCTAATCAATTTAGAATTATGATAATTAATATGGACTTACTAGCAATAATGGGATTTCCTCTTGGAGAAAGTTCTGCTGTAAGGAGACTTGTATCAACCATTTTCCTGAACTAATAACCAATTAAGTTTATGAAATGAAATTAAGAAACCGTAAAAATAGTTTCACTTTCTTTATATGTAATAGTTTAATTATATTTTATGTTATGTTCAGATATTAACCGAAATGGCCAGAGGAGTTAAATATCTTTATTTACTTTTTCTACCTAGAAATGAAATAATTTCACTAGCATTCAAAGTAAAACTAATTGCTGGGCATGGTGGTACATGCTTGTGATCCCAACACTAGGAAGGCTGAGGCAGGAGGAGCTACAAAGGGAATTCAAGACCAGCCGAAACTGCATAGTGCAACCCTATCTCAAAAAGAAAAAAACAAAATAGAAACTAATCATCAAAATAAAATTCATTTCCCCATAATGAACTCCCTTCCTTCATAATGAAAAAACTGCTTCATTACGCTGAGCCAATGATGCAGCAGAATGTATACAACTCATATGATTATACTTATGTATTAGCATACAGTATTAACGTATTTATTTATTAGCATAGTATACTGTTAGTATCAAAAAGTAAGTTTGGGTTCAAAGAAAAGTATAACTGGTTTCTCATGATTGCTTTTTTCCAAAGGGGCCTTAAGGTGGGCTTGTATTTTATAGTACAGATTAGATTGTACAGTTACCTAAAAACATCCCAAATGAGAGATAGTACCATTTAGTTTTTAATTCATTCTTCCCTAATTTATAAAGAGAGTTTTTCGAGTGCACTTATCACTAGGCATTAAACGTCTAATAATGTCAATTACATTATCTCAGATTGTCTCACTTTGATCTATGCATTTAAAAAGATTTGCATCCTGAAATTTCCTAGTCTTATGAGGTTTGTCTTGTCAAAAATACCATTTTGTGTGGTCTGCCCTCAGTGTCACCATCATTGCGGTCTTGCTTTCCTTGACACTGGGGGAGGTGGGCTTGGGGGTGACCGACAGTCACAGTGGGAACTCTTCCCAGGCTCGGAGACCATCTTCTCCAGTACAAGAGAAGGCTGTTTCTCAACTCAGAGCAGAGGTTCAAAGGTTTCGACTCCCTCACTTCACGGATCAGAGGTCAGGCATGAATTGCTGCAATTTGTGGTTCAATTCTGCCGATATGACAGAATTTCACAGCTATGATGATTGTTCTTTTCCCCTTCTGCACTCAGACCAGGCTGAGCAGTTAGCAGTGTAATTTGTACAGGTCAGCCCTGGGCACCCAAGTTTAATAAGTAACTAGCTGGTGCCTTAGTTTAGCTGGTACAAGGTGCATATTATAAAAAGGGTCAAATGTCAACACACAGAAACCCTGGGTTGTTGGGAAGTGATAATCTCATAGCCATCGTCTATGAATCATACTTTAAAATGCAGCAGTTTTTGTTTAGTTTTAAAATCATATTCCGGGGATATAGTTCAATGGCACTGCACCTACCTGGCAAGCATGAGGTCCTGAGTTCAATTCCTGGTACAAAATAAGTAAATAAAATAACATCATACTTCCATGGTGAATTTGCATATGTTGGCTACTAAAAAAGGTAGATAACTTGGTTAAATGGTAGGAAGAAAGAACTGTCTAAATAGGGCTTACCAACCAAGAAGCAGAAAGTAAACTTTCAGGCTTTATTTAATTCATGAGGTCTTTAATTTCCTAAAAACTTTCCAAAATGTGTCAGCTTTTCCAAAATCCAGGG
>RJWT010037586.1:0-13020 GCA_004365215.1 Cuniculus paca | reverse complement strand
CTTCCTGGCCATTAGAAGAGCAGTTTTCTCCACCACATGTTCTCCACCATTATCACCTGGCATCTCCATTAGAAGCCCAAAGCCATGGGCTCACCATCCTGGACTGTAAACTTCAAAACTGCAAGCCAAGATAAACCTTTTATCTTTCTACATTAATTATCTCAAGTATTTTATTATATTGGTGGAAAACTAACTCCAGTATCCAGCATGTCTAGTTCCTGTGTCTTCTTTTTCATAGAAAAAAGGATTAAAATATTTTTTAAAGTTTCAGAGTACAGGCTAAAATGGAAACATCTGAATCTTTAGAGGATTTCAGTTCTCCACATCACCCATCACTATGGAAAACAGATACTTGGTTGTAAACATCGCGAATGTATTTTTAAATGATCTCATCCACCACCAAAATGGCTCACATTTTCTCCTTAACTTCTCCAAATTCATGATTTCATATAATGTTCATAAAAATCCTGGGAGGTAGGAATTACTGCCATCATTCTACAAATGAGAAAATTGAGTGTGAGAAGAAACTAAACTTTTTGCATAAGGCCACTGAGCACTTGTATGACACAGGTCAGCCCTAATCCCAAATCTTCGGACCCCAGCTGTGACTCCTTTACCTGGTCACGTGGAGCAATTGTTCATCACACAATGGGCTAAGGATTCACGTTACAGTGATTTTCTAAATGATCTGGCCATTAGCGTGCCCCAAATTACAAATGTACAAAATCTTTCACACTCAGCCAAACCCTCAACTTTTGTAGGACATTGTCTCTCATGGTCTTAGGGAGCCAGGGTTGCAGGCACACAAAGAAAATTTTAGGCACACAGCTGGCTCACCTGCTGCTCTCCCTTCTTTACTCCCGAAGAAAAGAAACCCTATCTCCCCAGACTAGTTTTTGGGTTCCTGGGAGCCCCAGCCTGGCAGTGGCTGACTGGATTATCTTTATTGGCCTTGCTGCCATTGCCAAATCTCTGGGGAAGTAAACCAGATGTCCCCATTTGACCAACCGCTGTAGTTGTGTTCAGCAATGGCCAGCTGTTTCAGGCTCCATTCACAGATTATCTCATTTATCTTGTATTTCTTAGGGTCATAACCAAACTTCCAGAGGAGAAAAGGATGCTCCATTCCTGATATCAGGAGGAAAATATGAATCAGGAATCTAGCAAAAGCTACAAAGCATTGTTTTCTTCCCAATATGTACCCACCCTCTCTCCCACCACTAAGTCACTGAGATGCTTTGCTTTCCTTCCCTGAAGCATCTGATCCAGGCAGCTCTTCTTTCAGAAAAGATTTTGCAATCATTTCTGAAAGTCTGCTGCTTGTTAAGGTTGGTTCTATTAAAGGATTAATTTTGGGATTTCAGTTTCAATTCTTGAGAGAATGGGTAACACACTGAGTATATAATTCAGCTCGAAGATCACCAAAGAGAGATTTAAGTCCAGGGAATTCTTAGGGGCCTTCAACCCTTCACCTCTCCTCTCTATGCAAGTGTTAATTTCCTATTTAATTCTAAGGATTGGATCAAGGTGCTATGATCAAGGCAGAGGAGCTAAGCTATCATAGATGCAGTGCCCACGGTTTGTCAAGATGTTGAAGAAGAGATTGCACTGTGTGAGAAGTCAAGAAACCCCTTTCCTAGCTGTGGATCAGATACCAACTGTAGGTCTACTCTTATCACAGAGATGTCAAGCAAAATCTCCCACCTAATACTGAGGCAGGTCCCAAGATGACTGATAAGAGCAACTTGGTCTTATATTCCTGGGGCCAAATTGGTGGATCACAACTTAGTTACTGACCAAGACTGGATCAGAGTCCCTTTCCCAGTTATATGGGCTTAGTTGCATAGAAGTAAGACTTCATAATAAAATGTGTCTGCCTCTTTTTGAAGTAGTGTTTCAAATAACTGAAAACAGCTGTGTCACCCAACCCCATGCCAAATATCCCCAGTTCCCCATGCTGAGTTCCCCACAATCCTCCTAAAGCCCTTTGTGGATGCACTTAGAGGACTAACATCCAGAATGTAGTGCAGAACACCAGAAGTAATTTGACTAATTTTGAGGCACTAGGATTGCTAAAGAATTCTCCTGGCAATGGTCTATATAAAAGGATCATTAGCAAATATTATTTGTAATGAAGAATACAGAAACCAATTAAATGACTGGCAATTTATTAGTGATGATGTTTAGTGATGTTGACCATCCCTCATGATTGTATATTCATATATTTGCACACTTATATATCCTCTTTTGAGAAATGTTTACTTAGATACTTTTCTCATTTTAAAAATGGGATAATTACAGATTTTATGATAATAAAATATGCTTTAAGTAGTTGGACTTCCTTATATATTCTGAATGTTAGTACCTTCAGATGAACAGTTTGTAAAAATTTTCTCTGTGTGTGTGTGTGTGTGTGTGCACGTGTGTGTGTGTTGGGTCTTGACCGCATTGGCTGTTTTCTTTGCTGTGCAGAAGTTTAGTCTGAAATAACCTCACTTACCTACTTTTACTTTTGATGTCTATGCTTTGATGATCTTATCTGAAAAATCTTTACCTATGCCAATATCTTTGCTTTGTTTTGTTTTCTTTGTTTCATTGTAGTAGCTTCATTGCTTTTGGTCTTACATTTAGGTCCTTGATTTATCTTGAGATAATTTTGCATAAGGTGAGAGGTATGGGTCTAGTTTTAGTCTTCTGCATAGCCATATCGTTTTCCTAGTACAATTTGTTTATGAGGTTGTCTTTCTCTAGTGTACATTCTGGACACTTCTGTTGAAAATCAATTGACTATAAATATGTGTGTTAATATATGGAGTTTATATTGTGTTTCATTGCTCTATGTGTCTACTGTTGTGCCACTGTGATGTTCTTTTGATCCCTGCAGCTTTAATGTATGTTTTGAAATCAGGCATTGTGATACCACCACATTTGAGGGGGTTTATGCTCAGAATTGCTCTGGTTATTCTGGGTCTTTTGCAATTCTTTGTGAATTTTTTTGGTTGTTTTTTCTAGTTCTTTGAATAATTGCCATTGGCATCTTGATAGGAATTTCACTGGACCTTCAGATCACTTTAGGACATATGGGCATTTTAATAATCAATATTAATTTTTCTGATCTAATCTCATTTTTCTGTCATGTATGATTCTTTCATCAATATTTTATAATCTTCATTATAGAGATCTTTCACTTTCTTGGTTAAATTTATTTTTAAAGATTTTAGCATTTCTGTAAATAGTATTAAAGGGTCTGCATTTTTACTTCTTTTCCAGCTATCTCAATATTGTTGTATAAAAACGGTGATTTTTGTATGCTGATTTTGTATCCTCCAAGTTCTCTAAATTTGTTCATCAATTCTAACAGTTTTCTGGGGAGGGTGATTTTTAGTTTTTCTACATATAAGATCATGTCATCTGCAAACAGGAGCACTTTCACTTGTTCCTTTCCAATTTAGATGCTCTTTGTTTCTTTCCAGCACCTAATTATTCTGGCTAAGACCTCCAGTACTGTATTGAATAGGAGTGGTGAAAGTGGCTATCTTTGTTTTGTTCTGAATTGTAACAGAAACAATTTCTACTTTTCTACATTTAGTACAATGTTGGCTGTGGGTTTGACATATTTTTTATTATGTTAAGATATGGTCCTTCTATATCTAGCTTTTTGGAGTTTTTTCAATCAAGAATGAATATTAAATTTTATCAAATTTTTTCTGCATCTATTAGTATGATCATGGGTTTTTATCTTTCAATATGTTGGTGTATTGTATAACATTTATCCATTTGCATATATGGTATTGAAGTATCACAGATAAATTCCATTTCATCATATGTGAAATCCTTTTGATGCCCTGTTTAATTTTATTTTGCTTCTTTTGTTGAGAATTTTTGCACTTAGGGTAATCAGAGATATTGGTCTATACTTTTCTTTTTTGTTATACCATCATTTGGTTTTGGTATCCAGGTAACATTATCCTTGTAAAATGAGTTTGGCAGAGTTCCCACCTTTTCAATTTTTCTGGAATAATTTAAAAGGATTTGGATTAGTCTTTCTTAATATATTTTGTGTGATTCATCAGTGAAGCTATCGAGTGTCATCAGAATCTCTTTGCTGGGAAACTTTACTACTGCTTCACTCTCAGAGCTGATTACCAGCCTGCAGGTATTCTAGATATTCATGCTTTAATTTTACTAGGTTATCTATGTCCATAAATGTATTCAATTCTGCTAGGTTTTCCAATGTATTGATGTGTACTTGATCATGATAGTTTCTAATGATTCTTTGTATTTCTGTAGTATTATTTGTAATGTTTCCTTTATCTTCCATGATTTTATTTATTTAGGTCTTTCCTCTTTCTCTCTGTTAACTTAGCTAAAAGATTGTTTATTTTTGTCTTTTTGAAAAACCAGTTCTTCACTCTATTGACTTTTAGACTCTATTTTATTTATTTCTGCTTTCCTCTTTTTTGTATATTTCCTTTTATTTAGCTTGGTTTTAATTTGTTCTTGCTTTCGTTGTTAAGTTTGCATATTGGATTATCTGAAATCTTTCTCTTTTTTCATACAAGTTTTTATCACTATAAAATTTGCTCTTGCCACTACTTTTGCTGTACCTCATAACTTTTGGTATGGTGTGTTTCAATTTTCATTTGTTTGAAGAAATTATTAGTACATGTATGCAGTACATAATGTTCACATTACTTGAATGGAGTTGGTGCATGTGCACAAAACATCTTAATTCCTTTTTTCATCCCCTTTCCCTCTTCTCCCTCCATCTCTTGCTCCCTTTCCCATTTGAGAAAG
Source organism: Cuniculus paca (assembly GCA_004365215.1). Lineage (NCBI taxonomy): Eukaryota > Metazoa > Chordata > Mammalia > Rodentia > Cuniculidae > Cuniculus > Cuniculus paca. The sequence goes on along the minus strand of RJWT010037586.1, from coordinate 8,223 downwards.
ATCTATCTCCCTACTTCCTATTATTTAACTTTTATTTTGCTCTTTATTTATACTTTGGGTTTCTCACGTATTATAAAACATGTGATATTTAGGCCTGTGTGTCTGATTTATTTCACTTAACATTGTGGCATCAAGGTGTATCCATTTTCCTACAAATGACTCAAGTTTACCTTTCATTGTGGTAGTGCAGTGCTCCATTGTGTGTACATATCACATTTTCTTTAATCGTTCATCTGTTTTATGGACACATAGGCTAGTTCTAAGATTTAGCTATTATAAAGTCATAGGCATAGGCAAAAATTTTCTGAACCAGAGCCCCAGTTGCACAGGACATAGTATCAAGAATCTATAAATGGGGTCATACCAAAGTTAAAGACTTCTGAACACCAAAATAAACAACCAACAGATTGAAAAGAAAATCTACAGAATGAGAAAAAATTGCCAACCTTCCTCAGACAGGGGACTAATATCTGGAATATGTAAAAACTCAAAAAAGCAGATAGTCCCAAAATTAGAGATTTAAAAAAATTTTCACTTTTAATTTTTTCATTTTCCCAAAGGTAATTCAGAGGTATGTTATTTTGTCTCCATATATTTGTGTAATTTCCAAAGACCCTCTTGTTATTGACTTATAGTTTTATTGCAGTTAAGAAGATGCAGGTAAGATTTAGATTTTTTTTAACTGATTAAGTTTGTTTTCTGGCCTGATGTATAATCTATCCTGCAGTGTCTCATGTGCTGATGATAAAAATGTATATTCTGCAACTGATGGATGAAATGCTCTGTAAATGCCTGTTAGGTTCATTTGTTGTTTCTTCATTGATTTTTGTGGGCATGACCTGTTCACGGATTAAAGTGGGGTACTGGAGTCCTCAACTGTTACTGTATTGTAATCTATTTCTCCCTTTAGATACAATTGGGTGCTCTAATATTGATGCATATAGCGTCATAATTGCTACTTCCTTTAGTTAAAATTATCTCTTTATCTTTGTATAATGTCCTTCTGAGTATTTTTTTACAGTTTTTAATTTAAAACAGACTCCTGTCTGTTTTGGTTTTCATTTACATGAAATATCTTTTCCAGTCTTCTACTTTTAGTCTATATGTGTCTTTGCTGGGGAACTTAGTTTCTTCTAGGCAACAAATAGTTGTATTTTGTCTTTGCATCAATTTTGATGCCTTTATGTCTTTTGATTAGGAAATTTAGTCTGTTTACATTCAAGGTTACCACTGATAAGTAAGGATTTACTCCCACCACTCTTACTGTTTTCTGTGTGTCTTATATATTCTCTGCTTCCTTTTGATATCTTTTACTGTTTAGTTTTTGCTTTGATGGCTTTTATTACATAGAGTTTGAGTCTTTTCTCTTTTTCATTTGTGTATCTGTTTTACCAGTGAACTTTATTTTTTCATGTGTCTTCTTCACAGTAGATGTCAATGTTTTGCTTCCATATGTAGAATGTCTTTAAGCATCCTTTAAACAAGAGTAAGACTAGTCTACAAATAATGAATTCTCTCAGATTTTGCTTGTCTTGGAAAGTTTTTAATTTTCTTATATTTCTGAAGGATAGCTTTTCTGGGTAAAATATTTTTTGGTTGAAAGATTTTTCTTCCAGGTTTTTAAATATATCATTCCTCTCCTTTTTGTTCTGTAAGACTTTTCCTGAGAAATCTGTTGTCAGTTTTGTAAGAATTTCCTTAAATGTGACTTGACTCTTCTTTCTTGTTATTTTTATAATTCTATCTTTTCACGGGTATTTGATAATTTGACTAATCTGACACAGTGAGGATCTTGTTTTATTCAAATCTATTTGGGGGTGCTAGCTCTGCCTGCTGAAATGTCTAGAAACAATGAGATCCCAGTAGCAGCAAGCACCCTCAATTCTCAGATTTTGGTTATTAAATACAATTCTCCAATAAAAGAAGCTATGACTGTTAGAAGAAATGGCCAATTGTAGAGATGAACAGGGGAAATAACAAATGGACCTGGAGCACTTTGTAAGGCTAGGAAGTAAGAAAGCACCAACCAAAAAAAGTAGGGAGGGGGATGGAATCATTCCAAAGGACTCGGGAACCAACCTCAAAAAGACCCCAAAAACCAAAACCCAGACAATTTGAATGATATAACAAATAATTCTATTATTGAATAATAACTGTGCAAAATAAAATTACATATCCACAACTCTATAGTGATATAAAAAACTGATATAATAAATAAATGAGGAAAAAAAGACAAAGAACCCTTCCAGAAAATATTTAAATAATACATGTGCTATCTCTCCTACTCCAGGAGGTGTGACATAATTCCCCTCATCTGGAGGGCAGGCTGGACTGTGACTCGCACTGAAGAACAGAATATACAGAGGGGAAAACAGTAACTTCACAGTGCAGAAACCTGGTAAGCACCCCTAAAATAGTAAGCCATCTAACTGCCATTCAGCCTGTGAAGTGATGCATAGAGACAGGCATGTCACCTCCATTATTTTGCTCCCATTAACCCATAACCTAAATCTACTCATGAGAAAACATTGAGCAGACCAAAATTGAGGCGTACTCTACAGAATACTTGACCAGTGCTTCTTTAAATTGTCAAGGTCATGGGAAACAAAAAAGGCTGAGAAATTAGGAGACTAAGGAGATGTGATGACTAATTCAATATTGTGTCTAATATTGGATTCTGGAACAGGAAAATGACATTAGAGAAGAACTAGTGGACTCTGAATATGGTCTGTGATTTAGCCAAAGGTAAGGTGCAATATACATTGCTTAATGTACCATCACTACCCATTATGGTTTAGACATAAATTTGTTTCCCCAAAGTCTCAGGTACTTAGAGGTAGGGCTTTGGGGAGATGATTAGATCATGGGGGCAATAGATATATCAGTGGATTAACCCATTGATGAGTCCATAGCTAAATGTGTGTTACAAGGTGGGGCCTGGTTGAGAGAGGTGTCACTGGTGATAGCCTCTGGAGGGTGTATCTCCCTCTCGAGCTTCTCCCTTCTCTGTCAGCTTTGGTCAACCATGCCTTTCTACCATGTCATTTTTGCCTTGGAGCCAGCTGACCGTGGACCAAATCCCTCAAAATCATAAACCACATTAAATCTCTCCTCCTTGAAGGTGTCAGACATTTTGTTCCAGCAACAGGAAACCTGACCAAAACACTAAGGACTTAGTTAACTTGAAGAGAAACTGGGTAAAAGGTTTTGCAGAACTCTCTTGACATTTTTGTAACTTTTATGTAAATTGTTCATAAATAAAATATTGATTAATAAAAGTAATAATATTTATATATTGTGATTCCAGTTTTGTTAAAATATACTCACAAACATATATGTACATACATACATACATACTCACATACATACACACACAAGAAAAATAAAGGTCAGAAAGTCATATAGCAATATTTTAAGCATAGTGTAGATGTACACACACAACACTTTTAAGAGCAGTGTTTCTTAGGGAAACTGGGGGAGGCAGAAGTAGTGACAATAAGCAGGATCCCTCATCCACTGCTTTCTAATATGGTACCAGCTAGTTGCCTGGGGCCAGGTCAGGGATTTCAGCTTTACTTGGTGGCATTTTGAGTTATCTGCTTAGAAAACATCAGCCTGACATTACCAGAGCCAGGACACTATAGTCATACGACATGGCAGGGCAGAGGCTCCTGTCCTATCTGGCTAATTCACCTTGTGTGAGCATGCAGAGCACTGGGCCCTCTCTTTCTCATGAGAGAACTGCTTCATATTCTGCAGTTCTAAGTGGATCACATGGCAAGTGAGTGTCAGTCAGGACTGACTTTCATAGCACTAGGCCAAAACTGATTGCCTCTGCCTTCTCTGGGAGGCCAGTCTGTAAGGTAATCAGTTAACCTTTATCTCGTATTTTCTCTTCTGGTGTAAAAAGGGTGGTGTCTAAACATCACACCCAACTACACATGTCTACATGATTTCAGCCCAAGGGACCTTATGGCTAGGCACACACAGCACTGCAGAGAATCTTGAAGGGCAGTCAGGGACTGCAGGGTTTACTTGTTGCAGAGACAGACAAGGGAGAGCCACTGAAAGAACCCAGGAAATGCACCTATACGACATGCTGCTATGAATGTGAGTTTGTAAAGCCAGTATTCACCACTGTAGGAGGAAGTCAAAGTCAACCAGGACCTACTGCCTTATCTCCTCCTCTGTGGAATCTGCCTGGCTTCAGAGGGAAGAGTCTCTGTGATCGTGACTTCCTGGGGCTGGGGCGTGTAGTCCAGTAGATCAGGGGCTGCTGGCAGCAGAGCAAAGGCAGTAATAGTCACAGCATGGCCAGCAGCACCCCCCACCCACTCCTGCCATGTCATGCACTAGATGGCAGATCCAGCTGCAGGTATGTAGAGGAGGTCAGCTCTTGTGAAGGACTTGCCTGAGCCCTTGAAGTGGCCTGGTTGATGTCTCTCCCAAAGAGTTAGCTTAAGTCCATGACTACACAACCCTCCATTCTCATGACATCAGGCTTCCCTTCCCACCAGGCAAGGGGCTCAGGAGTTTGAACCTGCAAGTGGAGTATGGCACAGGGCAGACTACAAGTGATGGGTACTCTGAGCCAGTGGGCCACCAATGGACAGCAGGGAGCTAGCATTGTTTCCAGGTTGATGCCCATCCTTGGTGTGGAGGCCATCCAGACTTTCCAACCACCCAAGGGAGTTCAGAGGTGTGGAAAGAGCATCAGGCTGACATCCCTACACAGGCCGCTATACACCAGACCCCCTATTCCTTCTTACTCCTGGTCTCCCATAGACTCCTGAGAAGAGTAAGCGCTGAATTCAGCTACATAGAGCTCTCCACATAGGGAATGGCTTTGCCATTCTGCCATAAGCAAAACATTGGGCAGGTGCCATCTATCAATGATGCAGCTGCTCTATGGTCCATCACTCACTGGGATTGCTCACGGTAAGGGATGTGGAATAGCTCCCAGCACTCCCTACACGCAGTATATGATGGGTCTTCAGAAATGCGTCTTCCCAGTGACCAAAGGGAAACCCACACCATCTGTACATATCTAAGGGTATTGAGGAAGGGACAATGGTAGCTAAAGCCACTGAATCATGTACTTTCCAAGGCCGTTCTCATATACAATGCCTGAAAACATGCTTCTCTGTCCAAGGGGCAAATCTGTGGCCTTTTCAGTTCTATCAGTCACTCTAAATGACCACAGGAAACTAAAAATATGGTCAGTGAAAAGGAATCTCTTCAGAATAAAAATGTAAAACCAAATGTCAGCCTATTCACAGACTTAGAAGTCCCAATATAGCAAAACGAGGAGACCAACTGCCCTGCACACCCACACTCAGAACAAAAAACAGAGTGCTGTGGGCAAAACACAAAGTCTAGTTAGGTGTGCAAATATCGTCAAGAGAAACTGGGCAAAGATCTAAGCATCAGCTGTAAAGAGATACACAAGGTATCTACTGTGGGCATTGTGCTTGCAGGAGGGGAATCCTGAAATCAACTCTGTCTTTAAGGACTGTTTGAGGTCTTGTCTTTCTTTAGCTTTATGGAGGAATAATTGACAAATAAAACTTGTATGCATTCAACATGTACAGTATGATGGTTTAACGTGTGTATATATTGTATATATAGTGATTGCAGTAATCAAGTTAATCAAAACATCTCCACCACACATGGTTATCTCTTTGCATGTATGATGAGAACACAAGATCTATACTCAGGCTGGGGTGTAGCTCAGAGCAGTGGCCTAGCGCACATGAGGCCCATGTACTGGATCCCCATGACTAAAAAACAAAACAGAACAAAAAAACCTATTACTCTCTTAGCGAATTCCAAGTATTCAATGCAACATTATTAATTATTGTCACTGTGCTATACATTAGTTCTCCAGAACTTAATCATCTTTTAATTGAAATTTTGTTTCCTTTGACCAACATCTCATTTTCCCAATACCTCAGCCCCTAGTCCCCAACATTCTACTCCCTGCTTCTACAACTTTTATTTTTTAAGAGGCTACATAAGCAACCTCAGGCGGTATTTGTTCTTCAGTGCCTGATTTATTGCACCTAACAAATAATGTCCTCTAACGTCATCCATGTTTTTGTTAATCATAGGATTTCTTTCTTATTTATGACTGAGTAATAGTCCATTGCAAAGCCAAATGTCAGTTATTTATAGTACCAGGCTTAGAATTCCCAAGCTAGCAATAGGGGGAGATGGATCTCATACCACACACCCAAATTCAGGGCCAAGAAACAAGAATGCTAGAGAAAGAACAAGAAGTCTTTATTCTCTTTATCTATTAATCCATTGATAGACACTTAGATTTGCTCTGTGTCTTGGCTATTGTGAATAATGCTGCAATGAACAAAGGAATTCAGATATCTTTTCAAGATACTGGTTTTATTTCCTTTGAGTATATATCGATGGAATTGCTGGATTGTACTGTAGTTGTATTTTTTTATTTTTTGAGAGACGTTTATACTGTTTACTGTAACGGCTGTACCAATGTGACTCTGTCTTTTAAGTCATCAAATTTGAATTAAATTCCTTCTGGATGCACAGAACTCTGCAGCTCTAAATTAGCCATAAAAATGTTGAATCCCTGACCAACTTTCCAAACACTCTTGATTAGTGATAACTATTTTAGCAGCAAACAAATCAGATACTTAGGAAAGTTGCCCCACTATTTTGCCACCAGGCCTGATAGTCTGAGAAAGTTCTGGAAGTAGATGTCAGAGTCTTATAAATTACAAGCAGCATGTTCTTGGCATCAGGAGCTAGCCCAACACCTCTCTGAACCCCAAAGCCTGTCTGAAAAGCACAAGACACACAGTGTCTTTGAGCTGTGGCCCCTTTGCCTGAGACTTGTCTCCCATCCTATCCTCATGTCCAGGTAACCTTTCTCAGTGGCCATCCACATATTTTTCCTTCCCTTGTTGCTAAGACAAAATACCTGACACCCATAATTTAGCTTGTTTCACAGTTTTGAGGGATTCAGTCCATGGTTTTCTGGATCCAAGTCAGAGATATCATAGTCGAAGAGCATGGTAAGGCAAAACTGCTTAATTCTTGATGGCAGGGAATTAAGCAAGAAACACTGTCAGAGAGGAATTGAGTGAGGCTATATAGTACCCATGTCATACCTTCATTACCCACATAGACACACCCAGGAGCATGCTTCACTAATCTGTTAAGCATTTCTTAATTCAGTGAAGATGGCATACCAGAATTAGCAGTCACATGAGAAATCTCCAGAAGGTTTTTATGTTTTAACACTGTATAAGATGAAAAGACTATGTCAGTGGAGCTGCTCATAAGCATCTAGAGAACCCTACTGTGCCCTTCACCAGCCCCAGCCTTCACCCTAGAAACTCAACATAGTCACTGAATCAGGTAAGAGGGTCACAGAGGGCAATCAGGATGCTGATATCCTTTCATCTACAGACACATTTTTGAGCTGACACTCCTGGACCAGCAACACATCTTCCAACTTCTGGGGAGAGTCTCAGATCCTGGAGCACAATATACTATTTGTGGACTGCAAAGAATCACTCTCAACTATAACCAGGCTTACCTGCTAAAGCTGTGCCAATAAAACCCATGCATTTTTGAGCAGGGCACTCTCTTGGGTACGATGGAGCTTGTGGGTTCATTCACCCTCAGGGGAAGCCATTTGAATGAATGATCAGAATGAGATTTTTCTGTGGGTTTTGAATAAAAATAACTGGTCCCTATAAAGGTCAAATTCAACACCCTGGTATCATTAGACCACAGTCTTTCCAATATAACATCTCTTTGGTGCATGAATCAATTCATTCATTAAGCATCGTGACCTCATACTGCACTCTAGGCTACATGCTTGTGGTCTTGCATACAAAGTGGATAAAAAAGGAACTGCCACAGAGTGGCTAACTGTTCAAACAACTAATCCTATGATGTAGTAAAAGCAAAAATGCATACATGTGATGCATTCTATGTGGGAATGACTACTCCTGCCCAGAAGGAAGGAAGATGCAGCAGGGGCTGAGGAGTGACTGAAGAGTCTGCGGAAGGGTAGTGCTGAGTCATGGGCAGAGCTAATGGAGCCAACCAGGTCTCAGGAGCAGCAGGAAACCTCCTAGCCTCCAGGCCTGCTGATCAATGGGTTGAGTAGTATGGAATGCCAAGGTCTGCTGTGGTTCCAGCTGTAGAGGAAGCTACTTTTAGAACTGGAGCTCTGGAAGA
>RJWT010037585.1:0-12905 GCA_004365215.1 Cuniculus paca | reverse complement strand
CTTTCTTTCTCCCAATAAATATATTCTGCTCTTAACCTCCGTTGTTCCTAAAATTTATTCTTCGATTTTAGAGAACACGAACTCATACCAGACATAGTGAGTTGGGAGTTTCATTCCCCTGTATCATAAGGATCCTGGAATCCACTGTCTAGCATACTCTGCCTCAATTTTTTTCAAGAGCAAAAAGTTAAAAGCTGTGTACCGCTTTTATGGATAGGGCATTCTGGGTCTGTCTCTTCAGTGACTGGAAAGCATATTGGCTGTGGACATAACATCATTATCGTGGTACTTTGGCTTCCTTGGGGGTGGGGAAGGAGGGGGTCATTTGCGATCTGAGTCTTCAGTATGGGGGAGGGAGGGGATGGGCAGTGGGGAGCACAGCCACAGAAATGTTATCTTCAAATTAGGTGCAGAGGAAAAACTGAGTGTGTGAATTGATTGGAAAAACTTCACATTTCTTTACAAATATCTTGCAAAAGGAAAATCATTTGATTATCCGCATTTTTAAAACAAGCTTTATTTTTCTCCAGCAGCCCATTTCAGAAGCATGTTTCCATGATGAACTGACTTTTTGTTATGGTTACAGCAGGGCTCTTTTCCATTTCAATCACCTTATTCATAGGTATTTTGTCAGCACAGTTAGAGAGTTTTGTAATGGTAATCGGTTGATGGTCTGCTTTCTTTGCTAAGTGATGTTGCCAAGACAAGAGAGCCACCTTCACTAGGTTATACACGGCTACGGTTTGCAGATGGATCTTTTTATTTTAGGTTTTATCTTCATAAAAGCTTTCACCCATTTTATCCCAAACTCTGATATTGAGTGTACCAATTTTGTGAAAGGAAGGATAGAATGTAGCTATCTGATGAAGTAATCTAAAAACTTGCTTATATGGCATATTCGTGTCTGCATCATTGAACAGCTTCATTATCAGTAGGCTAAATTCTCTCTTCTGCAGATAAAGAATGTGCTTGCCCCATTGTTATCCTTGACGAATACACTCCTACTTGCACCTGAGCCCTATAATTAGTAACATGCTCCACTTACCTTTAAGTTGGTCATGCACGGTCCAGTGGATTGCCAGCACCTGATTCTGGAGAATGAGTGCTGTGCCAAGAAGTTTGTGCATTCTGGCCACACTGAGTGCCAAATATAGAAGGCCCTTCTTGACCTTCACGGTCTGAGTTTATAGTTGTAATCCCAAAGGAAAGTTAATGGAATTATAGCAAGTTAATTTAAGTCTACCACTTCCAGTGCAACCCGTGGCATAAAGACACAGTTATATATACAAGATCATGAGGAGTTAAGAAGGTCCTAAGTCCAGCTAGGCTGAACCTAGGTTTTATTAATTCTCAATGAGGTGAGTGGCTCACGAATGAGTGACTGTGAGTGGCAGGAAGTACATGAAAGCTGTGATCTGGGCTAGATAGGAGGCCTAAAATATACAGAGGATATGCAGAAAGTGTAATCTGCATAACACAATTTTAGGTAGTATCTAATATTTTGGGGTCAATGTTTCAACTCTGATGTGTAATATTTTATGTCCTGGGAAGTCATAGCCTCTTATCTTGAGGCGCTCCCTCCAGCCTGGTTCACACATGTTTTTGGGGAGCTACAGGGGTGGGGTAACACTAACCTGTCACCTCACTTCAAAGATGACACATCAGCACCTCAAGCTAGACCGATTTGTATTGCTTAAAGCCAACTGAAGAGATAAGGAAAAGTCCTAGCCAGCTCTGTACATATCAGTACCTGGAAACAGGGCCAGATTTATCCAAGATGGAGATAATTGCCCTTCTTTCAAGGAGATCATTCAGGTGGTCCTCCACAGAGTGGTGGCCAGGGATAGCAGCAGGGGAGAGGGGAGGAACTGCTCACAGGCACAGCACTGAGGAGAATGCTCTGGACCTGGACAGTGGTGCAGGCGCACAACACAGAGAATGTGCTTTATGCCACGCAGTTGGTCAATTCAAACAACTATAATCTTAACCTTTATTTAAAAATAATTCTATTATTTACATAAATCCAGAAAATAAGAGCAAAGGTATATGCCAAAACATGCAGGACAGTAAAGGAGGGGTGGGGCAGGAGCTGGCCCCACAGGGAGCTCAGGAGCCCAGCCCTGCTGTGGAGCCACCAGGAGCCCCTGCTCTGCAGCTGGTGCAGAAGGGCTTCCTGGCACTGGCTCTTGCTGCGGTGCCAGAGCTGGGGAGGAAGCTGCAGGTGGAGCTGGAATGGGCTCTGCAGGTGAGACTTCAGCTTAGACTGGAGCTGCCCCTGCAGCTGAAAGAGAAGGAAAGATCGCAAACTGTCCATGTTCCTTCCTGGGGCAAAACATTTTTCCACTGCATGACAGAGACTGTTCGGTGTACAAAGCCACCCCTAGGAAGTTGTTACGGTTAATACATTGTGTCAACTTGCACAGTTTAAAAGTTTAACTGAGGGACTCAGCAGGGAGCCAGGGTTCTTACTTTGTAAATATCCTCATCCTGTGCAAAGGAGGGCAAGGACATTTTGTGAGTGTTACACCCACCCTGCAGTGGGGGGGGGGGTGGCCTGTGTACAACTTAAGGGTAGAGAAGAGGCTTGCATTTTTGCTCTTTTGCACTGGCTGCTGCCTTGAAGTGCTGTCCCTGTGCCATGCCACCTTGCCTTGGACCCAGCTGATTATGGACTGAAATCTCCAGAAACTGTGAGCTAAATAAACCTTTCCTTGCTTCACTTTGGTGTCAGGTGTTTGTCTCAACAGAAAAAAGTAACCAAAGCAGAAGTCCTCCCAGACTGCATCCTCTGCTATATCCAGTGTCTCAGTGTTTCCAGCGTGTGGAAGCTCCGTCTGCGTCCAAGACCCATCCCTTCCGCACATGCCCATAGGCTCATACCTCCTCACCTCCTCCTTTGGGTTCTGCCTCAGTGGGCTCAGCATGCTCCAGCTGGGCCAGAAGTTTGGCTGCTTGATGTCCTTGGGAATTCAGCTCCAGCAAGGAGTCAAGGACAAAGGATGTGGACCTGGAGAAAGCAGGTAGCCACAGGGTGAGAGGTCTGGCCTTTGCCTCCCACACTCTGCTCAGGGCACCTGGGGGTCAGACAAGAGAGCCTCCTGCTCATTTTGTGCATGGTCCAGCCCTACCCTCTCTATACCCTCCATGGGGCAGTCCTAGCCCAGGCAGCCCTGAGCACCTAACAGAAGGTTCTATGAGAGGGAGCCCTTGTTCAGTGTGTGACCACCTCTGCATTCTTCAGGGCAGCAGAAACACTGCCTCTGCCCATCCCCACTGTCAGCTACATGAGGACAGAGACTGGCATCTGCCATGTGGTTGCACTCCAGGGCACAGGGCTGCTGCTCCACAAATATCTGATAATGAGGGAACAGCAGATATGGGTCCTGCCCTGCCTCTCCTTAGGCTTTGCTAATGGAATGATGTGTGCCCAGCTCCCTGGGCCTCTGCTGAGCTCTGCACGGTTGGAATCCTCATCTAAGGAGGCCAGGAGGGGTCTCATCTACTGTAATACCTGCTCTGCTGTCCAGGGTGACTCTGTGGACCCTAAGTAGCATTGAAACCCCAGAGGGCTGGGGTTGAATCAGCCCTGGTTACTGGGTCATGGTCAATGCCTAAGGGAAAGTGTCTGCACACAATGTGTCTTCATGTACATTTGTGGACTGATGTTCCCACCTGCTCTTCTATGGCGTGGCATGCAGGGAACCTTTGCATCCACCAAGGAGTCCTGTTCCGTGACCACCCTGAAGCGCACGGAGTAACGCTGCAATCTCCGGGACAATGACCAGAGGGACTTTCCCCAAGTGCAGGTGTCAGTGTGGGGAGGCAAAGTTTCCCAGTGGGAATGGAAAATCTTCTGTGAGAATCAGCATCACTACTAAAGCTGGTCTTCCATGGGGCCAAGGTGAGGCTCAACACCTCCTATAGAGACCCCATTCCATCCTACAGCCACGAAGTGGGCTTGATTCTCTCAGCACCCCACTGTTCAGAGCTGCAAACTAAAGCTGAGAGAGGCACCTGCACCTCCCAAGACTTGGGGCCATAGGTTGCCACACGCATTGTGTGCTGAGAGTGGAACACACCTTGCCATCTTCCCTTCCAGTGAGGAGGAAGTGTTGGCCATGGAGGAGTCTCGGAAGTGGGGCCCACTGATGGGGCAGCTGTCTGGGAAGGCCTGCTCCGGGGGATCCTTCAGGGTGTGTGGTGTGCGTGCCTGCGCCATCCTCACTGTGCAGACCTCTCCCAGGCTCTCAGCTGCCTGATTTCCCATCTGTGATGGGACAGTGGGGAGACATGGAATCAGTGTCCCACCCCTGACTTAGCAGGAGGGTTTGAGGGTTATGCCTTGATCAAACTCTAAATTGTCCTTTGTGATTCATAACCAAAGTGACACAGGAGGGTTCCATCAAAAAGTGATCCTCATAATAATAGTTAAATTTTAGAAGCGACACCTAGAAATACTAGCATTTTCAGGCCAGCTTGTTAGCTGACAGGGTGTATGTAACTCCATGCAAGAAGAGCAGCAACCTCCTCCTGAGGAAGAGATGAGTAAACAGAAGCTGGTCCTGGGTTCCCACTCAGGGGGAGCCACTCAGATCGGGCCCCAGGTTTCTATTGAAATGACCAGCTTCCTCACCCATCTAAGGCTGAGTGGTTGTGCTCACTGCTGCCCTTGTAGAAGGTCATTTATTCCAGGTGCCCTTGACATCCCACGTGCCACATGGACACCTGGGCCAAGACCTACAATGAGATGCAATGGTAGAATGAAGTCGTGAGTGGAAGTCAAGGGACATAGTGTCCACATCCCTCTTCTGCTTAAAGACCGAATCCCAAAATGGGCATCTGAGATGAATACACAATTCCCAGATGAAGAAATACGAATGGCAAATAATATATGTAAAAAATGTTCAACATCATTGGTCATTTAAGAAATGCAAATTAAAACAACACTGAGATATCATCTCAAGCCAGAAAGAATGGTTAACATCAAGAAACTGTCCAATAACAAATGCTGGTGGAGCTGTGGGGGGAAAAGGAACCTTCCTCCATGGTTGATGGGCGTGTAGACTGGTACAGCCACTGTGGAAATCAGTATGAAGATTTCTCAAAAAACGGATTAGAGGTTCCATTTGACCCAGCTAGTGCCCTCCTGGGTATTTCCCCAGAAGAATAGAAAATATCACACCACAGCAATATATGTGCACTCATGTTTATAGCAGCACAATTTGTAATAGCTAAATCTTGGAACAACCCAAATGCCCATGAACTGAGAAATGGATAAAAAAGATATGTTTTTTTTATATGATGGAATACTATTCAGTCATAAAGAACTATAAACTCGAGACTGTTATAGGTAAATGGATGCAGCTACAAACTATACTCATAAGTGAAATAAATCAGACTTGCATGTGTGAACACCATATTGTCTCACTAGTGTAAAAAACTGAAAGGTTAAATAAGATTCAAAAGTTACAATAGATATAGTAAAAGGGAAAGAAACTGCTCAAAAGGAAATTATATTGTTTGATCAATCTTGCATGCCTGTATCTGATAGCCTGAGCAATTACTTTGAGGATAACAATATGCAATATAACAACCATTATTAAATTCCTATCATCTTGTTTTGAAATCTTATATCGCTATTGTTTTTGTTGTTGTTGTTATTTTGCTTTTGTTGTTTTTTGTTTGCTTTTTGCTTTTTGTTTTTTCTCTTTAAAATAAAAAAATGAAGCTAAACAAATGTAAAAGGTTTCCTCTACCAGGAAAAGAAACTAAGACAATGAAAATATAAGGCACTAACATAAAGAATTGTCAAAATTTAGTAAATAATGCCCAATTTGAAAATGGGCATAAGATTAATGAAAAAATAGCACCATGGAGATAAGAGTAGCCAGTTGTAGCATACTATTGGGAAGTAGGGTGATTATAGGGAGGAATTGTATATTGTACATCTTGAAAAGCTAGAAGAAGAACATTTGGGTGTTTTTGCAATAAAGAAGTGATAAATGTTGGAAGATATAAACAGGTGTAAAGTGACTGCACAGTGTTTACATGTGTACACACATCACAAGGAACCACATTCAAATGTATGAATTTTGTACTTTCATATATCAATTAAAATAAGGTTTTTTTTTAAATGTAGGGAAAAATATATGCAGATAACAAGCACATAGAAAGAGGTTAAAAATCTCTTTCTTCCTTTCTTTTGGTTTTGTTATCCTTTATTCATATTGATTTTATTTTATTAGTACATGATTGCAGTACATGCAGTTTACAGCTATCTTGGGGAATGGTTACATACCAGAGCTTGTTTCTCTTTTTTTAATCCCCTTCCCCCTCTTTCCCCCTCCCTTCCCCATCCCTTGTGTGCCAGTTCCAATATTTGAATTTTTATTCTTGTTGATACTATCAATTTTATCACATAATGTTTACATTAATTGAGGTTATTAGATTCCCATAGATGGAATATTTTATTCTTATTTTCCTTCTACCTCCTCGCCTGTGGTGGATTAACTAATGGTCAACTTGTAACACCCAGGTGAACTGAGTCAGTGTGATTCTGGGTGTGGAAGGCCCACCTGAGAATTGTTGCTAACAGTGTAAAAGGAGAAGTGAAGGGGAAGAGGGCGTGCTGTTGATTCTCATGGAGAAGCTTGTCATGCTGGTTTTCCTGATACGAAGTCAGTTATTCTCATTGTCTGAGGAGCCCCTCACTGTCACTGAGGATGGTTGCAGTTCTCTTTGGGGGAGCTCTGGTCCTTACCCTGAGAGTCACTTTCTGGCTCCAGAGCAGATCCCTCAGCCTGCTGATAGAGATCCTTTGTTCTGGGGCACAGACTTTCTAGCTTACGCCATTGGTCTTTGGGTCTTCCCAGCACAGATCCTTGATACAGACTTGCTTGAGATATTCTTGTGGGCTCCAGAACTCCAACTGGACTCTGGAGGATACTGCCACGGGCTCTAGGTCTTCAGCCAGACTCAGGTAGGACATTAGGTGATCCAGGCCCTCAGAAGGATTCTTTGGGTCCCTAGTGTGTGGACAGATCTCTTCTTCATTTGACTCTTTGGGTGAATATTATAAAGTAATCCTATAAATTATATGTCCTGTATTAAATTTATTTCCTTAGAAACCCTGATTACAACATCGCCCCTCACTCTATTCCCTTGGTCCTCTTCCCTACAGCAAGAGATCCATCTGCTTGTCCCCTTTCTATTCATCCTTTACCATTTTCTTTGTAATTTGCCTCACTCGGGTGAGCAATACTATATGGCATTAAAATATGTCTGTTTGGTTTATTTCATGCAACATATTTTGCAAGTGCATCCATTTTCCTACAAATGTCTCAAATTTGTCATTCTTTACAGCCCATTACTATTCCATTATATATAGTTATCACCTTATCTTTATCCAGTCATCTATTGATGAGTATACAGGCTGCTTTCAGGGTTTACCTATTATGAATTGTGCTGCAATAAACATTGCTATACATGTATCCCTGTATTATTTCAATCTTCTGCAAGCTCTTTGGGGGAGGATGCATAGAAGGGAGATCACTGGGTAATATGGAATTTCTAATTTCAGTTCTTTGAGAAATTTCCACAGTGATTTCCATAATGATTGTACTAGTTTACATCCCTACCAACAAGGAAGGACGATTCCTTTTCCACCATGTCCATGCCAGCATTTATTATTAATTTTTTATTTTGATTCTTTCCAAAGTAAGATTTAATCTTAGTATTTCTGGACTGGGTGCTTTTTTTTTTTTTTTAAGGTGGTTTAATTTTTGAGTTCTTTATATAGTCTAGATATTAGTCCTCTGTCTGCAAAGTAGCAAGCAAATTTTTTTCCCATCTATAAGTTGTCTCTTTACTGATTGATTCTTCTTACAGAAGATTTTTAGTCCGATATAATTCCATTTGTTGATTCTTACTGTTATTTCTTGAGCCATTGAGGTTCTGTTTAGAAAATCCTTTCTTGCACCTTTGTCCACTACTATTTTACCTATTTTATCTCCCAGTAGGTTTAATGTTTCTGTTTTAATGTTTAGATCTTTGACCCATTTTGATTTTAATTTGGTATATGGTGAGAGATAGGGATCCAGTTTCAATCTTCTGCAAAAAGATAACCAGTTTTTCCTACTCCACTTGTTGAATAGACTGCCTTACCTCCAACATATACTTTTGTCCCCTTTATCAATGATCATATAGCTGAATGTGTCTGAGGAAGTCTCTAAATCCTCTAGTCTGTTCCATTGATCTATATATCTTTTTTGTCATATACCATGCTATTTTTATTACTATTGCTTTGACATTCAGCTTGAAGTCAGGTATTAGTATGCCTCCTGCTTTGCTGTTGTTGCCCAAATTGATTTGGCTATTCTGGTCTCTTCTGGCTCCACATGAATTTTAGAATTGTTTTCTATAGTTCGGTAAAGTTCAATGCTGGTACTTCGACTGGGATTGCACAGAACCTGTACAATAGTTTTGGGAGTATTTCCATTTTGACAACATTAGCTCTGCCTAACCAGGAGTAGGGAATATTTTTCCATTTCTGTTGTCCTCTTCAATCTCCTTTTTCAGAGTATTGTAGTTTTCTTTGTAGAGTTCTTTCATTTCCTTAGGTAATTCCTAGATCTTTTATTTTTCTTGAAGCTATTGTGAATGATATTGTTTTCATAATTTCCTTCTCATCCCTTTCATTGTTGGTGTATATAAATGCTAATGATTTTTGTATGTTGATCTTGCTACTTTGCTGAAGTTGGTTATTAATTCTAAGATATTTTTCGAGACTTGCAGGCAGATGGTGGAGTGGTGAGAAGGAGAGAAAAAGCCTCTCTGAGATCTGGTGTCCAGACACTGGAATATAGCAACATGAAGAAGAGAAGAAAGAGGGAAGTGAGTCTCCTGGGCCCAGAAAAGATCTGAAGCAAGAATTGAAGCCCATGGGAGACCAAAGAAAGAAATGTCAACAAAGAAGGAAGTGGCAGGCAGTGCCTTCTCCCTGAGCCAGGACTCGCTGTGCGGGAAGGGCAGATCAAACTAGCAGACACTGGATGACTACCGGCAATTCCAGAGGCCCTAGCAGAAGCCTCTTTTTCAGTTGGGTTTTATCCAGTTTGGGGATCAGGGTTATACTGACTTCCATAAATGGATTTGGGAACACTCCACTCCTTTCAATGTCTTTGAAGAGCTTCAAGAGTATTGGTGATATAACCCACTTAAAGATTGTGTAGAATTCAGCAGTGAATTCATCAGGTCCTGGGCTTTCTCCATTAGCAGGCTCTTTATTACTGCATCAGTTTCATTGCTTGTTATTGGGATAAGCATATTTACAACTTCTTGCATTAGTTTTGGTAGTTTATATGTGTCTCAGACTCTGTATCTTTAAAATGTGCTAAATTGTTGGCATGTAATTTTTCAAAGTAGTATATTCTGGATTTTGACAGTCTGTTGTTACTTCACCTTTTTCACTTTTAATTACATTGATATGAGTTTTGTATTTTTCTCCTGGTGAACCTGGCTAAAAGCTTATCTGTTTTATTCATTTAAAGAAAAAGCTCTTTGATTTGTTGACTTTTGGGGAGGTGGTGCCCGGGAGCAAACTCACGACCTCATGTTTACCAGGAAAGCGCTTGAGTCACTGAGCTAAATCCCTGATTTGTTGACTTTATTTATTTATTTATTTAGTTTTGCGGCACCGGGGATTGAACTCACGACCTTGCGCTTGCCAGGCAGGTGCTTAGACCGCTGAGCTAGATCCCCAGCCCTGGTGTTTTTGAGACAGGGTCTCACTATGCCATTCAGGCTGGCCTTGAGCTCACTTTGTAGCCCAGGCTGGTCTCGAACTCACAACGATCCACCTGTCTCAGCCTCCCGAGTGCTGGGATTACAGGCGTGAGCCAATATGCCCGGCTGACTTTTAAAAGTATTTTTAGTCTCAATTTCATTGATTTCCACTCTCATTAAGATTTCCCACCTTAATTTCAGTTTGGGGATGGCTTCTTGTTTTCCAAATGTCTTAAGGTTTCTCATAAGGTTATTTATTTGGGTTTACTCTAATTCAAGGATTGCTTGTGATGAATTTTCCTCTCAGAACTGCTTTCATAGTTTCCCAGAGGTTTGGTGGGTTGTACAGTCATTGTCATTAATGTCTAGAAAATTTAATGTCTACGCAACCCAGTGGTTGCGTAGGAATATACTTTTAATTTTCTAGGAGCTTTTGCATTTTCCATAATTTCTTCTGTTGACTGCTATTTTCATTGCACAGTAGTTTCATAGTATGCATGATGTTTTAATTATTTTATATTTACTTAAGCAGGCTTTATATTCTAGTACGTGATCTATTTTGGAAAAAGTACCACATGCTGCAGATAAGAATATATACTGTTGCAGATAAGTGGGACACTCTATAAATAGCTATTGACTTTTTATGTTCAAGGATGTGTTTCAGCTGATACTTGTTTTATTATCTCTTTGTGAAAGTGAGGTGTTAAAATTCCCTACTATGATTGCGTTAGGGTTATCTGATCTTTTAATTTCAGCAGTTTTTGTTTTATGAAGATAGGTGCTCCAGTGTTTGATGTATATATGCTCATTAATGTCTGCTCTTGTTGGATTGTTCCCCTGACTAGTATGTTGTGACCTTCTTTGTCTATTCCAATCAGTTTTAGCTTGTAGTTTACCATGTCTATACTGCACATGATACCCTTGCTTGTTTACATGGTCCTGGTGCAGGAAATGTTTTCCATCCTATCCTAGTCTATCAATGCCTTTTATGCACTAAATGAGGTTCTTGAATGCAGGATTGTTGGATTGTTTGTAATCCAACCTGCCAATTTGTATCTTTTAATTGAAGAGTTGTGGCCTTTAACATTGAGAGGTATTACTGAGATGTGTTGATTATCTGAGCTGTGTCTCACCTATTATTTTTGTTGAGAATATTCTTGGGTATTTTTTCTATAGCTGGCTTAGCACTCATACATCATTTGAGGTGGTAATTTTCATGAAGTATCTTATTTCTCCAACTGTCTTGAAGGATAGCTTTACTGGATAAATTAATGTGGACTGGAAATTACTTGTTCTTGGGGCTTGAAATACTTCACTCTAAGCCTTTGGGGTTTGTGTTGAGAAGTCCATTATGGTTCTACTTGGTTTACTTTTATATGTGATTTTTTGGTTTTTCTTAAAAAAATGTTTTAGTATCTCATGATTTAATAAGGCTATATCTCAATGAACTTTTTTCAATTTGTTGTTCCATAAGCATCACTTACTTGTATTTAAAACTCTTATGATTTTTGTAAATCTTAGTGAATCTATCTGTGCTATCTAGTTTTTCTATAACTCTAGCTATCCTTAAATTGGCCTTCTTGTCATCTAATAGCTGCTGTTTCCTGTCATCTAGTAGCCTTATTTTTCTTTGAGCACTTCATAATTCAGTATTCTGTCAATTTCAGACACTTCATATTGGTTATTTCTGCATTTTATGAAGTCTATACACTTTTTTTATTTTTTTGCGCGGCACCGGGGATTGAACTCACGACCTTGCGCTTGCCGGGCAGGCGCTTAGACCGCTGAGCTAGATCCCCAGCCCTATCTATACACTTTTTTATTTCAGGTATTTCTGACATTTTTCAAAGATGCCACATCTTCGTTGAATCTGTTATTCAAATTTTGACTATTTTGGTTAGCTCATCCAGTTTCTTACCTATTTCCGTGAAATTCAGTATGGGCATATTGAGTGAAGTTGCTGTGAACTTCTGGTTCACTGGCTTTTTGAATGCATTTTATTCATCCCCTCTGAAAAACTTTCTGGAGAGTTGTGACCTGGTGTTTTTCTTCTCCCTTTGTAACCCCTTGCTCTGCCTTGGGAGTTGGATAAACTCAGGGAGCTTCTGTTAACTTGCTTCCCAGTACATACATACTGCCATGTATATTCTCAAGTCTGTGGCTTGTATGGAGATTTTTAATAGGATGTTGCCTTCTCTGTGAATAATTTTGTTTTGTATGCCCAATGCTATTTACTCCTTTTGTTATTTTAATTGATTTGGATTCTGTCACTATGTTACCAAAAGAATTACTTCTGGTTATAACATCAGCAGATTCAGTCATACAACCCTGTATGGATGTAGTGATCCACTGATGAACATTTGCGCTTCCACATTGTGGTGACCGTGAATAACCATTTTGTGCATTTCTACGTGGATGTGTTTGTTTAGTTCTCTTGGGTAGATACTTAGGGTTGGTATCACTGGGTTGTGGCAATACCACATTTATCTTTTTTTTAAGACCTGCTTTTCACAGTGGTCACATCACTCAACACCTCCGCTAGCAGTTTATGAGGTCTCAGTTTTTCCACATCTTCACCAACACTTGCTAGTCTGACATTCTGAATCTAGCACCCTCGTGGCGAGAAGTGATTTCTTACTGTAGTTCTGATTGCATCTCCTTCATAAACTAATGCTGAGCATTCGCACATGTAGCTTGTTTTTCTTTCTTTAGAGAAACAGGAACATTAGAGGTATGCAGATTTTTTTCAACAGGCCTTCATAACACTGAGATATGGCTTTATTCTACCTATTTAATAAATCAGAAAAATAACAATACAGAAATTATGGGTTTGCATTTTTTTTCAGTGTTGGGGTTTGAAATGAGGGCCTCTTGCATCCTAGGTGCTGTCTGTGATTTTAAATCTAAAATGCACTTGCATGTGTAAGGATGTTTTACTCTTGTAAAGAATGAGTGTAACCGCAGTGACCACTTTTACTCCACATATCCAGCAGGTGCCCAGAGCTTCCCATGTATCATGTGCGTGCAAGGCAGACAAGACTCCCCTACAGGCTACAAACAGCAACACCAAGGTGACTGCCCAGGGTCACTCAGCAGGCAGCAAACTGCTCTGAAGCGTCCAC
>RJWT010037584.1:0-13029 GCA_004365215.1 Cuniculus paca | reverse complement strand
CTGCTCTGGGTAAGTGACAAATGCGCTTCTCTCTTGTTGATGTGAAGTAGGGGTTTTTCATATGCTGAAGGTGGGGATGAAGGGAGAGAGAGAAAGAAAGACAAGAGACAGGTTGGGTGTGTGGGGAGGGAGAAAGAGAGATGGACAGAGAGACAGAGACACAGAGACACAGACAGGAATTTGGCCTAGGGAGCTGACAGGAATTAGTGTTTCTTTTCCTCACTCTATTGTGACAAGAGCATGCGTTTATGGTATTTCCAGTGTTTCTAAGGGCCAAATATTTCTCTAACTCTCTCCAGAAAGAGCACTGTGGGATGAACTGGGGAAGACGTGGGCTGGACTGGGCATTACTGACTTTAGGCAGCCCTCACTTCTGACAGATTTACCAAGTGTCTTTCCCTTGTGGGGCCTTCACTCCCTCTTCCACGAAACAGGAAGAATACCTAATTTCCTCACATGTTTAGAAGTGTGGCAAAACACAGAGGTTGATTTATTCCCAGAAGGAGACTGAGGATAAGTGTTGATGAAGTCCAGTGTGTCTGTTATTTCTGCTGCCCGTGCTTTTGTTGTCATGCGTGGAAATCACCGCCAAATCCAGTGCCATGAAGTTTTCTCCCTGGTCTCTTCTAAGAGGTGCATAGTTTTACCGCTTACATTTAGATCTTGGATACTGTAAGCCAGTTTTTACATGTGGTGTGTGGCGGGACCAGCTGTATTCTTATGCACATGGATGGAGGTCTAGTTGTCCCACATTTGCTGAAATGACTGTCCCTTCCATGTTCGGGGTTCGAAGCACCCTGGTTAAAAAGCATTTGTCCGTGTACACAGAGTTTATTTCTGGGCTCTCTATTCTAGCCTGTTGGCCCATTTATCTGTTTTTCTGCCAGTACTTCACTGTTTTGATTATTCTAGTTTCACACAAAATTTTGAAATCAAGACGTGTTAGCTTTCCTACTACTGCATTCTTCTCAAGATTATTTTGCTATTTGGAATGTTTTGAGATTACATATGAATCCTAAAATGAGTTTTTCTATTTCTTAAAAAAAATGAGATTTTTGAATTTGCCTTGAATACATAGATCACTATGGATAATTTTGCCATTTTGATAATATTAAAGCTTCCAATCTATGCACACAATATGTCTTACCTATATCTCTGTGATTTTTCTCACTGGTAATTTGTAGTTTTCAGTATACAAGGTTTTTTTTATAATTGCAAATAGAGTTGTTTTCATAATTTCCCATTTGGGTTCTTTATAGTTAGAGTACAGAAATGCACTTGATTTTGGTGTGTTGATTTTGTATTCTGTAATTTTGTCCCATTGCTTTTTTTTGTTGTTGTTGTTGTTGTTGTTGTTGTACCTGGAATTGAACTCAGGACCTCACACTTGCCAGGCAGCTGCTATATCACTGAGCTAAATTCCAAGCCCTGCCCCATTGCTTTTTAACTAACAGTTTTTCTTTTCTTTTTTTCTTTTCTTGAATTAATAGGATTCATCATAAAAGGTCATGTCATCTGCAAACAAAAATCTTTGTACTTCCTCCTTCTAATTTGGATGCCTTTTACTATTTTGTTTTGTTTTGTTTTGTATTCTTGCTACATATTCCAGTAAATACTGATTAGAAGTGGCCAGTAAATGCATCCTTGTCTTGTTCTTGATCTGAGGGGAAAACTCAAGCCTGTCACCATTGAGTATAATGGAAGCTATGGGTTTTCATACATGGTCATTATTAAATTGAGAAAGTTTCCTTCTTTTTGTAATTTATTGCTTTTTATCATGAAAGTGAGTTGAATCTTATCACATGCTTTTTTATGCATTGGTTGAGATGATCATGTGGTATTCCCCTTCATTCTATTGATGTGATCTATCACATTGATTGTTTTTTTGCTTTGTTTTGTTTTACATTGATTGTTTTTTAATGTTGAATCATTCTTACATTCCAGGAATGTCACTTGGTTATGGCATATAATTCTTTCAGTGTGCTGTTGAATTCTGTATATTAGTTTTTGGTTGAGGGTTTTTGTACCAATATTCACAGAGGATACTGCTTAGTCTGTAGTTTTCTTTTTTAGTAATGTCTTTACATGGTTTTAGTGTCAGGATAATGCCGGCCTCATAAAATAGGAAAAATTTCCTCCTCATTTTTTGAGAATTGGAGAAGGATTGGTGCAAACTCTTCCTTAAATATCTGGTAGAATTCACCAGTGAAACTATGTGGACCATAATGGGAGGTTTATTTTATTTCTTTGTGAGGCGCTAAGGATTAGAACCCAGAGCCCAGCACATGCTAGGCAAGTGCTGCACCACTGAGCTATAATCCCAGCCCTTCACTGAGATTTTTTTTTTTTTTTTTTTTTTTTTTTTTTTTTTTTTTTTTTGTGGCACCAGGGATCAAACTCACAACCTCATGCTTGCCAGGCATGCACTTACACCACTGAGCTACAACCCTGGCCCTTGTCTTTTTGAGACTGGGTCTCATGATGCCGTTCATGCTGTCCTTGAGTTCACTTAGTAGCCCAGGCTGGTTTCGAACTCACAACTATCCTCCTGTCTCAGCCTCCCAAGTGCTGAGATTCATTGAGAGATTTTTAACTACAGCTTCAATCTTTATGCTTTACAGGCCTGTTACAATTTTTTGTTTCTCCATGACTTGGTCTTGGTGGTTTTGTTTCTGGGAATCAATTCATTTCATCTAAATTATCCAATTTGTGAAATAACCAATGACTTTATCCACTTGTCCATGTCAATCTTTTTTATTTCTGTAAAATGTCGTTTCATTAAATTTTGCAGTAACTTCTTCAGCTTCATTTTCGATTTTAGTAACTTGAGACTTCTTTATTCACCCGTCAATTTGGGTGAAAGTTAATCAGTTTTGTAGATGTCTTTTAAAGAACTAATTTTTGATTTCATTAATTTTCCCTATTTTTCTGTCCTCTATTTAATTCTGCTGTGATTTCTTTTTCTTTTCTTTTCTTTTGTTTCCTTTTTTTCTCTCTCTCTCTCTCTCTCTCTGCTAGCTTTGCATTTGTTGGCTCTTCTAGTTCCTTGAAGTGTAAATTTGGGTTGTTGATTTGGGATCTGTCTTTTTTTTTTTTTTTTTTTGCGGCACTGGGGATTGAACTCACGACCTTGCGCTTGCCAGGCAGGCGCTTAGACCGCTGAGCTAGATCCCCAGCCCTGTTTTTGAGACAGGGTCTCACTATGCTGTTCAGGTTGGCCTTGAGCTCACTTTGTAGCCCAGGCTGGTCTCGTACTCACAACGATCCGCCTGTCTCAGCCTCCCGAGTGCTGGGATTACAGGCGTGAGCCACCATGCCCGGCGGGATCTTTCTTTTTAACACAAGCATCTGCAGCTTCCTAATAGCAGCAGTTGTCACTGTATTAGCGCGCACACAGCTTTCCCCGCTCCCGGATGCCTGGTTATATGGTGTGTTTGTTTTCATCTCTCTCTCTGTTATTCTCTCGTGTCCCTATGATTTCATCTTTGACTTATAGTTTGTTTTAGTCGTGTTGCTAGTCGGCTGGGGATGGTGCTTTGTGGTAGCCTGCTTTCCTCAGGTGTGTGAGGCCTAGGGTCAAATCCCCAGCACAGCAATCAATCAATCAATCAATCAATCAGTGTGTTTTAAAATTTCCACCTGTTTGTGATTTTTCAGGTCTTCCTCCTGCTATTGTTTTCTAGTTTCATTTCATTGAGCTCAGAAGAGATACTATGTTATCCTTTCAGTATATTAAAATTTATTGCGATTTGTTTTGTGGCTTGGCATGTTGTCTATTTTGGAGTGTTCCATGTTTATATGTTAGGAAAATGTGTATTCTTCTGTTGTAGAGTGAACTGTTTTGTTTATCTTTGATGCATTCGATTATTGTTGAGGTCCTCTATTTCCTTATTGATCTTCTGCTCAGTTTATCCATTGTTAAAAATGGCATATTGAAATCTCGAGGTATTATTCTGAGTTATCTATTTTTATAATTAATTCTGTCAATGTTTGCTTCACACATTTTGTCTTTTTGAGACACGGTCTCGCTATGCAGTTCAGGCTGGTCTTGAGCTCACTTTGTAGCCCAGGCTGGTCTCAAACTCACAACGATCCTTCTGCCTCAGCCTCCCAAGTGCTGGGATTACAGGCGTGCGCTACCATGCTGGTCTCCCTGCTTCATACATTTTGGATCTCTGATGCTCAGTGCATATGCCGAAACAGATATATCTTTGTACTAGGTTGTTTCCTGTTGCTAAAACAGAATACCTAAGGCTTGGAACTTTATAAAGGAAGGGAGTTATGGCCAGGTAAAGTGGTGTACACCTGCAATCTCAAGTACTTGGGAGGCTGAGACAGGAAGATTGTAAGTTCACACCTAGCCTGGGCAAGTTAGTAAGACCTGTCTCAAAATAAAGATTAAAAAGGGGTGAGGACATAGCTCAGTGGTAGAGTGCCACTGGGGTCAATTCCTAGTACTGAAGGAAGGACGTCTGTCTCAATTTTGGAGGCTCAAGAGCACGGCACCAGCACCTGCTCAGCTTTGGCGAAGGGTTCTTCGGCAGCGTCACATGGTAGGTAACAGACGAAAAAGCAAGCACTCACACTGGAAGTCAGACCGGAAGTCAGCGAGCAGGGGAGGACCAGTCTCATTCTCTTACAACAGCCCTCTCTTGAGAACTAGCCCAGGTCCCATGAGAACTAATTCTTCCCAAGGTTGGAGTCCTAGTTGAAGGTCCCACCGCCTTCCAATCCCACACTACCATGCGGGGGACTGAGCTTCCAACACAGGACCCTTGGGCGCATGCTCAGACCGTATTCAAGCCATAGCAGCATGATTGGCAGACTGATGACCATTTCAGGGACGAACAATCTCTCTCTCTGTCTCTTATAGCAGATCTTGATCTAAAGTCTGTTTTGTAGTATAGTCATGTTGTTAGTATAGTCATGCCCCCCTTTCTTGGTTACCACATGTGTTGTCCTTTTTCTTTCAATCTAGATATGTCTATGAATCAAAAGTATGTAGGTAGCATATTGTTAGATCTCTTTTAGTTTTGCTTTATTCTTTGAGACAGGTTCCTGCTATGTAGTTCAGGCTGACCTTGGACTCATGGTGACCCTCCTGTCTCAGCCTTCTGAGTACTGGGATTATAGGCATGTACTGCCATGTCCAGCTAGATTATGTGTTTTTTTCAAATCCAACCTTCCAATCTGTAATTGCTTTTTTTTTTTCTGGTATCTTTTGACTGGGAGAATTGATCGATTTAAATGTAAAGAAATTCCTGACAGGCAGTGATCTATTTTGTCAATTTTGTTGTTATAGTTCTGTAGGTTTTTAGTTTTTCTGGCCCTCATTTCCTCTGTTTCTACCTTTCTTTGTATTTAGTTGACTTTTTTGTGGTGAACTATTTGATTCAATTCTCATTTCCTTTAGTATACATTCTATGGATATATTTTGCCATTACCTTGTAGGTTGCAATAACATCCTAAAGTTATAACAATCCAATTTGAATTGATGCCAACTTAACTTCAATTGCATATAGAAAACTATTCCTATACAGGTCTGCCCCTTCCATTTCATGTTATTGATATCACAGTTAGCATCTTTATATTTCATGTACCCAGGAACATAGATTTATGAATGTTTTTATTCATTGTCTTTAAATCCTGTATTCAAAAATCCTGGAGTTATGTGAGTTCGATCCCCTGTATCAAGAAAAAAAAAAAAAGACAAGTGGAGTTACAAACCAAAATTATAATAGTTGTTATGATTTAGATCTAGAATGTCCCCCAAAGTCTCCTGTGTCCAGAGGCGGGGCTTTTGAATGGTGATTGGATCCTGGAGGCACTGTCCTCATGGGTGAATTCATACATTGATGAGTTCAGGTGATATTAGGTGGGACTTCTCTCTGTTTCCTGGCTGCCATAGGGTAAGCATCTATCCTCCACCAACCCATTCCACCATGTCATTCCTGCTTTAGAACCAGATGACTGTGGACTGAACACACTGAAACTGTGAGCCAAATGAACCTCCCCTCCTTTAAATTGTGGGTGTTGGGTATTTTGTCCCAGCAATAAGTGATCAATGCATTAGCTTCTACATTGCCTGTGTATTTACCACTAATGGAGATCTTTATATATTTCTTACTAAGTTATTGCTTATCATCCTTTAATTTCAACCCAATGAACTCTCTTCAGCATTTTCTGCAGGGCAATTCTAGTGGTAATAAATTCCCTCATCTTTTGTTTACCAGGGAATGCCTTAATTTCCCCCTCATTTTTGGAGGGTAACCTTGCTGGATATAGAATTCTTGGCTGGTAGAGTTTCTTCCTCCTCCTCCTCCTCTTCCTCCTCTTCTTTTTCTTCTTCTTCCTTTTATCACTTTAAATATATCATCCAAATTCCTACTGGCTTCCCAAGATTTCTGCTGAGAAATTGGCTGCCAATTTTATTGAGAATCTTGCCATTTTCAAGATTCTCTCTTTGACTTCTGTTTTCAATAATTTGAATATGTGTCTCAGTGTAGATCTCTCTGAACATATCCTACTTGGAGTCTTTTGAGTGTCTTGGATTTTTAGATTTGTGTCTTTCTTCAATTTGGGGAATGATGCCTCTGCTCTTTTCTCTGGCTTTCGCCTTCTCGGCGTCTCGCTGGGCACAGATTGGTCTGCTTGGTAGTGTCTCACAAGTCCCTTAGCTCTGTTTGCTGTTCCTCAGTCTTTACTTTCTGTTCCTTAGGCTCAATACTGTCAATCAACATATCTTCATGTTCACGGTTTTTTTCTTCTCCCTTGCAGATCAAATTTTGAATCCCTTTACTGAAGTTATTACTGCCGTTACCATATTTTTCAGCTCCAGAATTCCTACTTGGTTCCCATTTATACTTTCTATGTCTTTGATAATATTCTACTTTGGCTTATAAATTATTCGCCTGATTTCTTTTGTTTCTTTGTGTTTTCCTTTAGGTTTTCAAGCATCCTCAAGATGATTGTTTTAAAACTCTTTGTCTGTTAAGTCTGATGTCTGGGCTTCCTCAGGGATATTTTCTGTCGATTTCCTCTTTTCCTATGAATGGGCTATGTTTTCCTACTTCTCTGTATGCCTTGTGATTTCCTTGTTTCTGTGGTTCAAAATGGAGCATTCAGGGGAGAACACCGCCCCATCTCCTGGCGTTGCTGACCGGGTGTGTTCTAGGGCAGCGCTTCACGGAGTAGCTGGGCTGCTGAGCCCAGGGGTCACCTGACCGGAAGTGGAAGTCTTGTGCCCCTCCAGCGCGCGGTCTTACATGGCTGGCCCTATTCTCCAGCTGCTTCTGAATGTCCCACTTTCCCAAAGGCTCTCACTGCTTGATACTCACTCTCTGATGG
Source organism: Cuniculus paca (assembly GCA_004365215.1). Lineage (NCBI taxonomy): Eukaryota > Metazoa > Chordata > Mammalia > Rodentia > Cuniculidae > Cuniculus > Cuniculus paca. Next base: position 5,682 of record RJWT010037584.1, on the reverse strand, counting down.
GACATCTCGATCTGTAATCTGTGTCCTAGGCATGGGGAAGGAGGTACAGTCTCTGCTGCTTTCCTGAGTAGCACGGCCTCCTTTCCCACCTGAGATCCCACTTAGGAGAAGCAGAGCCCAGTCCTGCAGGCAATGCCCAAACAGGCGAGAATGCCGCAGACGAGCCCTGCTGTCTCCCTTCCAGTCTGAGGGAGGGAACGGGGACCTGAGCTATCACCTCGGGCAGACTAAGAAGCCTCCCGCACTGGGAGGCGGTGGACAGGGAGAATGAGAATGAAGTTTCCAACCCTTTTTAAGGAGGCTTTTACTCCTGAATGGAGGGGTCACTACCGCTGAACTTCACTTCCAGCCTTTTTATTTTGAGGCAGGGTCTCACTAAATTGCCCAGGATGGCCTCAAATTTGTGATCCTCCTGTCTCAGCCTCCTGACTAGTTGGGATTACAGGCATGCACCACCATACTCAGCAAGGAGGCTTTTCTTGATTGGGCATTCATTAGCTTGCTCTAAGTCTTCGGCTCCTTTCCAGTCCTCCTATAAAGTTCAGTGTGTGTGTGTGTGTGTGTGTGTGTGTTCCATAGGGGAACAAACACTTGGGAGTTTTCTAGTCCTACATTATGCTGACATCACCAGGATTGATTTTGTTTGTTTCTTTAAATAAAAAACAATTTTTTAAAGATAGACTTCAGATTCACCCATGTTAAAGCATACCATTTGGCTATATGGTGGTACATGCCTATAATCCCAGCACTCTGGGAGACTGAGGCAGGAGGATCACAAATTCAAGCCTAGCCCAGGCAACTTGGCCATTTAGAGAGACCCTGCCTCAAAATAAAAAATACAAAAAGGATGGAGGTGTAGCTCAGTGCAAAGGCCCCGGGGTCAATTCCCTGTACCCTCTCCCCTAAAAGTGTAGAATTCAAAGGATTTTAGATTATATGCAACTATCACACAATTTTAGAACATTTTCATCATCTCTTAAGGAAGCCCATGTCCCTGACTATCATTTCCGCTCCTGGCACTCACCTCCCACCCTGACCCACGGCCGTAGCCGCTACTAGTCCCTGACCCCATCTATTTGCTTATTCTGCGCATTCCATGTAGATGGGACTATGCACTCTGTCATCTTTTGTGACAGGCTTCTTTCACTTAGCACAATTCCTGTCCCTTTCCCTCCCGTTCCCTGGGTGAAGAGAGGGGCAGGCAGACCCTTGGACTGGCCCAAAACTGGAGTTGCAGCCACTGGCTGTGACATGAGGAAAGACGGAAGGAAGTGAGGCTGTGGGCCAGTGAGGGCGAGGCACAGTTTCGTAGGGCCCGGGCAGCAGTTGGAAGGGCAGTAGTCAGGACAGGAAAGGACACAAGGGACGCAGTCAGGGAACCAGATATCAGAATGAGCCGAAAGACGGGGCACAGAGGGAGTCACGGGAGAGCAGGAGGAGAGAGCGATGGTGATCAGAGCCTCGGCTGCTCCGTGTCAAGGCTTTAGGGACAGAGGTGTATGTGACAATAGTGGTGTCTGAGAAAGTGGACGTGGGAAGGACGCTGGGGTCAGGGAGCGGTGTTGGAAGAGGCTAGAGATGGAAAATAAACCAGCTTGTCAGGGCTGGGCGAGGGAGGGACAGGCGTGACTGCTGATGAGCGCAGGATTTCTCTGGGATGGATGAAAGGATCTAGAAATTGATTTTTTGAGATGAGTTCTCAGTATGTAGTTCAGGGTGCCTTGAACTCACTGTGTAGCTCAGACTGACCTCAAATTTGCCCTGTGCCTCCTGCCTCAGCCTTTTGAGTGCTGAGAGTACAGGTGTGTAAATGATCTGCAAACAGTGGTGATGGTTGTACAGCCAACTCCGTGCACGTACTGACACGCGGAGTTATGCCTGGTAGGAGTGAATTTTGGGTCATGAATTTTATCTCAATGTTTTATTAGGAATGAAAGGAAATCAACAAAGGGAAACTTATGTACCACAGTTTAGGGATGCCAGAGGGCACTGGGAAAGACGCAGGAGGAAGGGAAAGTGTGTACCTGAGGCTGGGTAGAGAAGGAGGCGAGGACAGACAGGGGTGGGGGGGGAGGTCAGATGCAGGAGGGCTGGGAGGGGAACTGGGGGGCTTGAGACCTCAGTGACTGGAGGGGTCAGGGCTTCTCAGGAAGCCAACTGGCATGGCCTGAGTAATAGGGTCTGGAGGTGGCCCCAGCCCAGGTGACTGAAGGAGGGGGCAGAGGTATCAGGCACTGAAGGATCCAGCCACAGGAGCATCCATGGTGAGACACTTGAGCACAAGAAACTCAGCTGTGGGAAGGGAGAGTTGTCAGATCCCAGGCTTGAACCCAGCTCCCAGACTTGGAGATCAGGCAGGAAGCCATGTCCTGTGCATCCCCAAGAGAAAGATCAGGTTTGAAAAAGTCAAGCATCACTTCTTTCTGCCAGATGCCTCTGTAGGGAAACAAGCCAGGGAGGGTTAGATAAATAAGCAAGAGGGATTCAGGGCTGGGGGCCAATGGGAGTGTGAGCTTCATGTTGATGTTTATGGAGAGCTGTGAGCTGTTAAGTGAAAATAAGGACTGTCAGGAAGAGAAACAGCAAGAAATAGCAAGTTGGTTGTGCATTCAAGTGTGTTTCTTACGCATCTGTATACCCCAGGTAGGGAGCTTGGAACGTGGGGTGCACGCTCTGTGCTGTTCCCAGAACTTACAGGCTGTGATGTGTGTTGGGGTGTGGGTGGGGCAGCTACCACTAAACAAATATCTACAACATAATCCATTACAAATATAAAAGAATAATAAGGAAAGGTGTCAGGTGATCCGATTGTGTCTAAAGGGAATCTGATCAAGTGTCAAGGCAAGTTTCTGAGAGGAATGACATATAAGCTACCCAGCAGAGTAGGTAGGCAGTGAAGCAGGACCTGCCAAGGCCTTGGTGCAAGGCCGGAAGAGCCAGACCACGCAGGGCATGTGGAGGCTTCTGGGGCTTATGCCAAGAACAGAGTGGTATAAGTGGGAAGATGAGAGGGCAGCAGCAGGGGCAGCGCAGCAGAGGGAGAAGTTCAGAACATGGACCCTGGAGCCAGACTGCCTGGATTCAAATCCCAGGTCTGCCTCTTACTAGTTGTGTGAGCGAGGTGAGGTTAGCTGACCTCTCTATGCCTCAGTCTCCTCCCCTGTAACATGGGGTGTAATATATAGTACCCACTTTAGAGTGGTCCAAGTGCCTGGCACATAGACGACAAGGAATCACTGGGGTGAGTGGGCTTGACAGCAGTGACCCTGCACTGTGTATGCCCCCCTACCTGGCCTAAGAGCTGTTGGCTCCCAGGAAAGTTCCAGCTTCTCCAGGGGCTGCCATTTTGAAGACAAGAGTCTCTTGGCCTTGGGCGACTATTTTGGTACAATGATTCTCTGGCTATGGCTGTCTGGTGACCTTTGTGAGGACGGGACAGTGCTCAACCCATACCCCTGGGCTTGGCATGGGATCTGAATAAATTGATGGACAGGTAGACATGTTACCAGATGAGGGGTCCAGTGGGGCCTCCTTCCAGGTCCTTGGTGTCCCAAAGGACTGAATGAAACACCCGGAAAAGGCAGCGAGGGTGCACATTTACTGAAGGTGGGAAAGAGATGCTCTCTACAGGGCAAGAGCAGGCTGGTGAACAGGCCCACAGTGGCCCTGAGGATAACACAATAGGGGTCTTTAGTATCCAGAATACCTGGATTGAACTCCCCTTCATGCAAATAAGGCATTAGAACATTTTACTGACACCCCATGTAAACTGTCTGTGTTAGTTACTTTTTTCTCGTTGCTGAGACAAAATCCCTGATGCCCAAAATTAAAGAGGGAAAGGTTTAGTTAGCTCACAATTTGTGGAGGTTTCAGTCCACGATCAGCTGGCTCCAAGGCAGGGTGGCATGGCATAAGGGCAATAGTTCCAGGTGACAAAAGACAGCAAAAGCAACGAGAGCAAAAAGGGGGACAGAGTAAGCCTCTTTTCCTCCCTTATATTATAAGCAGGCTACCTACCCTAGGGCGGGTGTAACACTCACACCATTCCTCCGCCCTCCTCTTGCATAGGATAAGGAAGTTTACAAAGTAAGGACCCTGCCCCTCCCCTAGCTGCTTAGTTAAACTTCTCAAGTTGACACAGTATATCAACCATTACACTTCATATGGAAAGATTCACTTGGCCCCTCACCAGATGTAAATGAAAGATCAGGAACAGTGTCTTTTGATTGGTTATGTTGTATGTAAATGAAGGATTGAGAATAGCATTTTCTGATTGGTCCTGTCAACAGTGTCAGATTCAAATGAAGGACTGAGAATAGCACTTTTCTGATTGGTCCACAGTGCTCAGGAGGCATGAAACTGATTCCTTTTGGCTCTTGTGTTCTGTGCATGCCCTCTCTTTTTTGAAAACATCTCACTTGGCTGGGTATGATGGAACACACTTATCCTAGCACTGGGGAGGCTGAGGCAGGAAGATCAAGGCCAGCCTGAGCTACCAAATGAGTAGCCTGAGCTGCATAGCGAAACCCTGCCTCAAAAAGACAAAAAAGAAAAAAGAGAGCTCACTCACCGTGTTAGCCATGGGTTTCTATGACCTTTGATACATTATGACCAGTTGGCTATCCACTTTGCTCCAGCCTTACTTTTCTGCCTCAGAGCCACCTGTGGAAAACAGTACTTGCACTGTCCATAAATTCCTGTGCTAGGCACCTCCATGTGACACAGTTCATGTCATTCTCCCATTTATCTTGGCAAGAGGCTACTTAGACACTTCCTGCTCAGGGGGATCTTGGAAGTGTGTGTGCGTGTGTGTGTGTGTGTGTGTGTGTGTGTGTGGCTAGGGAGAGGCCCTCATCATACGTTAGGGAACTAATTGATTCAGAAATGAATTTAACTTGACGCCTAAAAGGAAAGCACCGGGACCCTAGAAGCAGGAATTGAAGCAGAAAGCTGTGAACAGTTAAGATCGGCCCACGGATGCCTCCTGGTCATGATCTTACCATTCTCAGCAAGGCCCTGGGGTGTCCCAGGTCATTTTAATTGTTTTTAAAGGGGACAGGATCTTAGCCCCCCTCTCAGGCCTCTCTCTCCAGAGGCTCCGATTTTGGGAAAGTGCTGAGCTCAGCACAGCTGCAAGGTGCAGCCCAGGGCCGTCTGTGTCCCTGCACCCTCTGTCCCCAGCTGGGCCTTTCCATGCTGGCCTCAGGGAGGCCTGGTCTGCCCTCTCCTGTGCTGGTTGGTTACCCTGTTCAACCGCATCCACCTCCAGACAGCCCAGAGGCTGTGGAGACAGGTGGCCTTGGAGGACCTGGGGGCGTGAGAGGCTGAGGTCTTGGGGCACAGCCCAGCTGAAGCTTCGGTCCTCACCTGCCCTGTGCCTGGGATCCCCAAGTCCCCAGATTTGGCCCTGAAGCTGCACTGCGAGCCCCTGTAAGCCTATTTTCTCAGCAGGTTTCCGCCCTGGTAGTCAGGATGAGTGGCAACAAGTCATGCCACATCAGGGCTGCAAACTGAGGCCAGCTTGGAGCAGGCCCAGGCTCTCCGAGGGGACACGTGTTGGACGGCGGATTAGCTGCTGGAGCCCGGACAGCTGGCCGCCCTCCTCCCTGCTCTTACCCAAGCTGTGTTTTTCCAGGCTGCCCCAGGGCAGGGCTGGGCACTGGGCAGGGCCCCTGCAGAAGG